>BGPR01043787.1:0-12830 GCA_013235015.1 Araneus ventricosus | reverse complement strand
TTGACCGGGGGACCAAACAGGAGGATGACACTTTTATTAGGGAGTACACTAGAAAGTCTAGAGAAGAACACTGTCGCGCAGATGGGTAACGGAAAATTTCGGGATCTACAGAACAGTGGCATCTCATTTCTTTCGTTGCTCTGAGAATTTATCTTTATTTATTTTACTACAGAATGGAAAGTTTGCCCGAACCCCGGGCAGTTAACAATAGTCACGCCACGCATACCCCTGAACTCGGAGTCGGAACGGCTCCCTATCGGTGACAACAATGGTTTGCAAGATAATTTAAAAACCAACTTAGTAAATAAAAGTTCACTTTGTTTTTTTTTCAGCGTTTCAATTAATAATTCTGCAAATGTTGTGGATGCGCAGAATAAAATAATATCTTCGATTACTTTTTCAAAATTTGCCGACTCATTTAGTCAATTTGCCGACTTCAGAAAAATCTGGGGGGGTGTCTCACCCCCCCTACCCCCCCTTCGCCACGTCCCTGTAGGGAGGTCACTCACACTTCTTTTTATGAAGTTAATTTAATCAATTCGAATTGATTTAAGGTCAAATCTTTTTTAGTATGTCTTTCAAATAACCTCTCCAGAACGTACTATTTATTGATTCATAGATCAAAATACGATAAACTTCTTACTTTAACGGCATAATATAATGGTATAATCTATTTTTAATAATATTTCCAGAGGTGGCCCGAGGCCCGGGTGTATCGGGCAACCAGGGTTGCCAGATAAAAATAGCGACATAAGGCCAAACCTTCGTAAAAATAAGGCCAAATTTGACAAATTGATTGAAAACGTCATTTGTTATTAGAAAAAGCAGCTATCCTTCATGAAAACGAATCCCACTTGATGGGCATGTGTTCAATGTTCTATTATTAAACTAAAATTTATGCGAAAGAAAATAAAAACATCCTTGTTCTATTCAGGATCTATTTCTTTTGACTGCTCATTATATAACAGTTAAAAAGTGTAATATCAAAAATTTATTTAAAAAAAACAATAGAATATGTAGTTAAAAATTGTTCTAAAAGTCATTAACAAAAATAAAGCCAAAAAAGGCAAAAAATTAATTTATGGCCAAATGAAAATTTCTAAGGCTAAAAGACTTAAAAAAGGCCAAATTTCCATAATTTGGCCTTAAAAAGGACAATATGGCAACCCTGCGGGCAAATGCCGGTGGCGCCAAAGTCCGGGGTGGTGCCAAAGCGGGGGTGTGAAGGAAAAACGTTTTGCGAGATTAGAGAAATGCTGTTCAGCAACGGATTCCGAGACTACCACTTTTGGACGATCTTACACCGGAAAGGGGTGTCAGGCAATGAGTCATAGGAGCTCACTTCCGGAGTTCTTTGTTAGATCACGCTCAGTAAAATGTAAACATCACCCTTCCATTCTTCACTTTCCCCCTATTTTGACGAAAGTAACTCCGCGACTCAATAAAGTGATGCATTTTTAAAATTTGTTGAATATATTATTTTAGTTTATCTCTCTCTCGATATGACCTGTCTAAATCTTAAATATAGCCGGAGTTTTAACATTCTCACCATAATATTATTAAGTCATATTTTCAGATAAAACATTCACATTTCTAAGTAAAACTGTTTTGACATTTAGAATACAGATATTATGGAATTAAATAAATACTTTGGTTGTGGGAGGGGGCGCCATATTTTTGCCTTGCCAGGATGGTAAAGTAACTTCGGTCGCTTCTGAATATTTCATAAACTTTTAACCATAAAATTAGGCTTAGGAAGTCGGACGATATCATTTAATTTGAAAATACATATTTTAAAGGTTTAAAAATTAAAATTTTAAACAAGTAAACAACACTTAGTGATAATTACAACACTTTTAAAGTGAAAACCATTCTTGGGAGAGTGGCAATGTCTGCATATTTATTTTTTTCTTGAATTTTAATAACATAACAAACACACAATAATATGTAATTCTCATTATTGGATGTAGTTTGGTATTTTAGGTCATTTTTTTACAATAAATATAAATTAAAATCCTTACCATTATTGCAACAGTCCCTCTTGGTTTTTTTTCGTTTAAGTGAGTTAGTAAGGAATAAGAATTTATATGCCTCCTGACTTTGAATTTTAATTAAAACACTTTGATTTGAATTTTTATACTTAAAAATTTTTAAAACTCGGAAATCTTGCAATGACCCCTCCACATCATCTATCAATCGGCTATTAAGTATTCTGCGCAAGACTGAGAAGACTTCGAGTCGCCTAATATAAAGCCTGCCCTTTGCCTAATACTATTGTGTGGAAAAAATTAACGCAATCGTTTTTATTTGAACTCAAAATTAAACCAGCGGGAGTGGTCTCCCCTAAACTTTCTCGTATACTCCTAACATATGTGGAGAAAAAATAAGCTGATAGGCATTAAAAAGAACAAGCGTCCGCAACGCAGTGGAGAACCAGCGGGAGTGATCTCCGCTAAACTTTCTCGTAAACTCCTAACAATGTAGAGAAAAAAATAAGCTAAAAGGCAGTGAAACGAACAGGAATCCCAAACGCAGTGGAGAAAAAAAAATAAGCGAAACCGATAATACCACGATTTCCGAAGGTCGTCCAACACGGAAGTGGAATTAGAAGCCGGCGTGATTACCAAAGGGCTGGGTGTAAGATAAAACCTACGCATGCGCGTGGAGATATCGGATTGGTTTCAATGGTAAATTATACAGGCAGACAGACTGCCAACCCTTCGACGGATTTGGCCCAAAATTTTATACGGACCTACATTCATGACGATAAAACTGTGTATAAAATTTTATCCATCTGGCTTTTCAAGTTTTTGAGTTATAGCGTTCGCATGACCTCGAACATGCAGACAGTCAGACTTCCCATTGACGGATTTTGTCCAAAATTTGAAAGAAACCTACAGATTATGCTTTAAGACCACATTCCAAATTTCATCCCCGTAGCTCTAATAGTTTTCGAGTTATCGTGTTCACAGACAGACAGACACACAGACATAATTCCAAAATTGTGTTTTTTCGGACTCGGGGAGGTCTAAAACGTGGAGATCCGTCAAAATCTCGAGTTCGAATTTTTTGACGATTACAATACTTTCTCTTTGTATACTTCGTATACGAGAAAGTAAAAATAGATGTGTCCGAAGTTCAGAATTACCGAATACGTGTGACGTCATAAAGATGACTTTTAACACTTAAATGAATAAGAATGATTCGGGAATAAGGAAAGTAACGAGGCTTCACTGTATTTTAAAATTAATTGGGGGAGAAAAATTAAAATTAGTTGGATTGAAGAGATAAGCAGATCCAATGACCAGATTTTTAAAAACTTCAGTCAAAGACAATTTAGATATTGGGGGATGCAGAGAATTGCATGGATTATAGATATTCGTATTGGACATTCCTTTCTCCCCCCAAATGAATAATAAGATTATTCCAATTCTAAAACTATAAAAAATAAATTATTAAAAAATTTTGAAAAATGGAGTTGGATTTTTATAAAGCAACTGCCAGAATTCGCCATGTTACAAAAAAAATGCAGGGGAGAAAAGGAAGAGATAAAAAAACCATAAACCAGATATTATATAAAAATAGTATTTCTTCAGCTTGATTCATTTATATTATTAATTGTCAGTGTGTGCTCGAATGAGCTATGAATTTGTTTCAAACGATCTTTCCTCCTTAAACCAGTGTGAGTGGCCTTCCCTAAACTTTCTCGTATACTTCCCCAAAAAGGTGCCGTTTCCCCTCCCCCGCGTGGCTAAAAAATTTCGAACCTACTGTTACCCAGAATCCAATGGCTATCAGAAGGTTTTTCATTATAGTGATTGAAAGATATCTAGGCAAAAAATGAAATTCAAAGAGATGCGTAACGATTTTCTTCTCTTACCGGCTCAAGGACAAACTGACGTAATTCGCTGCTCCGTAATGAAATTCCTCTCCGCTCTTCGGGTACGCATGCGCGTAGATAACGGATTACTTCCCAAGAGAATTCTCTTCGAAAGTAAATTATACGGACCGACAGACAGTCAACCCTTTCACGGATTTGGCCCAAACTTTGATACGGATCTACATTCATGACGATAAAACTGTGTATAAAATTTTATCCATCTGGCTTTTCAAGTTTTTGAGTTATAGCGTTCGCATGACCTCGAACATGCAGACAGACAGACTTCCCGTTGACGGATTTTGTCCAAAATTTGATAGAAACCTACAAATTATGTTTAAAGACCACATACCAAATTCCATCCCCGTAGCTCTAATAGTTTTCGAGTTATCGTGTTCACAGACACACAGACATAATTCCAAAATTGTGTTTTTCGGACTCAGGGAGGTCTAAAACGTGGAGAGTCGTCAAAATCTCGAGTTCGAATTTTTTGACGATTACAATACTTTCTCTTTGTATACTTCGTATACGAGAAAGTAAAAAAATCGAACCTACTGTAACCCAGAATGCAATGAATATCAGAAGGTTTTTCATTGTAGATTATAGGGATTGTAAAATATCTAGGTGAAGAATCAAATTCAAAGAGATGTGTATATATTAAAACTTAGCAATATTTATTTTCTAGCAAGCTCCGCTAATGCATGCACAGAGATTAATTACTTCCAGTACACAAGTAAAAACTAGGTAAAGAATCATTTTCAAAGAGATGCGTACCGATTTTCCGTTGTCACCGGCTCAAGGACAAACTGACGTAATTCGCTCCATAGCTTTCGCATGCACAGAAGATTGCTTCCAGTATGCATGCGCGTGGAGATACGGATTCTTTTCAAAATTAAATTATACAGACCGACAGACAGTCAACCCTTTCACGGATTTGGCCCAAAATTTTGTACGGACCTACATTCATGACGATAAAACTGTGTACCAAATTTTATCCATCTAGCTATTCAAGTTTCTGAGTTATAGTGTTCGCATGACTTCGGACATACAGATAGACAGACTTCCCTTTGATGGATTCTGTCCAAAATTTGGCAGAAACCTACAAATTATGTTTAAAGACCACATACCAAATTTCATCTCCGTAGCTCTAATAGTTTTCGAGTTATCTTGTTCACAGACAGCAGCACCTTGTAGTGGAAAGATGAAGGGGCATGATGCTCTTTGTACGTAGGGCTATCATAGTCCGGACTTCAAGCTGACGTCCGGACTAGAGTCCGGATTTACGCCAGTGAATGTGGCGAGAGAGGAATTTCGTTATAATAAAAAAAAAATTAACCTATACGAAAAAGCTGACATTTCTGCCAATGAAAGAAAATCAATTGTTTACACTGTTTTCATCCATTGATTATAAGAAAGTGCACGAGTCTCTTTATCCAGGTCCCAGTTCAAACTGAAAATTAAAAGTTTTGGTAGTTTTGTTTTAATTCTGTTTTTCATTAATATGATTTTGAATTACCAAACATTAATAAAAATTCTATCTCATCTGCATTCTGACGTTCATTGTTTCTAATTCGTAGAATTCAACATCTTAATTTAGAGTGGGAATTGTAGAATTTTGGTTTAGTTACGAAAGTTTTATATAAAAAAAATTGCATAGTTAACCAGGAACTAATGGACTTACATAACTAGCATTTTCTCTCATAAATAAAATTTGAACAAAAGGGGAAATGATCAACTTTTATGTGAAAAGATTGGAGTGAACTTTAATTACCAAAGTTCACACTCCAATGGCCGAGAGTATTCACCTTCTCTTCATGAAATCGTGGGCGATTTTTGTTGTTATTTACATGCAACTTTTGTGAATAAGTCTCAATACTTTTACAACTGAGCGAATGGCTATTTATTTATTTATTTTTACTTTATTTTATTTACTAAAACGCTATAATAGCACCGGTAGGTTAACTGCGATTTCTACCATGCCAAATTAAAGGCAGTTACTAATATTCAATGTTGTGCTAAAAGCTACAGTATACAAAGAGAAAGTATTGTAATCGTCAAAAAATTCGAACTCGAGTTTTTGACAACGAATCTCCCACATTTTAGACCTCAACGATGGTCCGCAAAACACAATTTTTTGAATCATGTCTGTCTGCGTGTGTCCTGTGAACACAGATAACTCGAAAACCATTAGAGATAAAGGGATGAAATTTGGTATGTGGTCTTTAAAGCATAATTTGGAGGTTTCTATCAAATTTTGGACAAAATACTCGACAGGGAAGTCTCGTCTGTCTGTATGTCCGCGGTCATGTGAACCTATAACTGAAAACTTAGATAAGCTAGATGAATAAAATTTGGTACACGTTTTTATCGTCATAATGTAGTCCGTATAAATTTTGGGCAGATTCGTCAAAAAAGTTGACTGTCTGTCGATCTGTATAAGCGCATCTAACGATTCCACTATCTCCACGCGCTATTGAACGAATCTTCTGTGCACGATATTTATTGATTCCTGCTTGGCGCTTTTTTCATCCCGATTCTCCATGCGTGCGTACTTGACAAATCTGTGCACGCGGAAGGATTGTCCTGACCAGGGAAAAGTAGAAATCGGTATTCATTTAATCGGAACGCATCTCTCCGAGATTTGATTTTTTGCCTAAATATTTCTGATGGTCTATTGGATCCAGGTTGTGGTCAATTTTTTTTTATCCACGCGGGGGAAGACAGCACCTTTTTCGAGAGTATATACGAAGAAGTTTAAGGGAGACCACTCCCTCTGGTTTGATATTGTATCGTGATTTGATAAAATATCTGGGGTTGTATTGTTTTGTTATGTGGGTTAGCTGATAAAGATATCTGTGGTTTTATTGTTTTGTTATAGTGGTTATCGGTTATGTGTCTTACTGAGAGGTTTTTGATATTGTTGTGTGATACGGTTAGTAAAATATCTGTAGTTTATTGTATTTTGTTATGTGTATAGCTGAGAGGTTTTGATATGTGTTATGTGGGTTAGCTGATGAAATAGCTGCAGTTGTTTTGTTATTGTGGGTTAGCTGAGAGAGTTTGATAATATTGTTGTGGGTTAGCTGATGAAAATAGCTGCGGTTGTTTTGTTTATGTGGGTTAGCTGAGAGGGTTTTGATATTGTTATGTGGGTTAGCTGATAAAAAATATCTGGGGTTGTATTGTTTTTATTATGTAGGTTAGCTGAGAGAGGTTTTGATATTATTATGTGAGGTTAGCTGATGAAAATATCACAGGGTTGTATTGTTTTGTTATGTGTGAGCAGCTGAGAGGTTTTGATATTGTTATGTAGGTGAGCAGTAAAATATCTGCGATTTGTTTTTGTTTTGTTATGTGGAGTTGCTTAGAGAGGTTTTGATATTGTTATGTGGGTTAGCTGATAAAAATATCTGCGGTTGTTTTATTATAATATGGAGGTTAGCTGAGAGGTTTTAGATATTATTATGCAGGAACCATGGTAAAAATATCTAGGGTTGTATTGTTTTTGTATGATGATGGTAGCTAGCAAGGTTTTAATGTTATATGCTCGTATTGCTGATAACAATATCTCGGTTGTTTGTTTTGTTGTTGGGTTAGCTGAGAAGGTTTTTGATATTGTTTGTGGGTTAGCTGATACAGAAAATCTAAGGGTTTGTATTGTTTGTTATATTAGTATTGTGAGTGAGAGGGTTTTGATATCTTGTTATGTAGATTATCTGATAAAAAACTATACGGTTGTTTTGTTTGCTTTTATGTGGGATTGGCGTAGAGGGTTTTGATATTGTTATGTGGGTTATCTGATAAAAATATCTGCAGTTGTTTTTTTGTTATTTGTATGTTAGCTGAGGAGGTTTTGATATTATTGTTATGTGGGTTAGCTGATAGAAAAAATCTGGGGTTATATTGTTTTTTGTATATTGTTAGCTGAGAGGGTTTTGATATTGTTATGTGGGTTATCTGATAAAAAATATCTGCGGTTGTTTTGTTTTTTATTGTATTGGGTTGTGAGAGGGTTTTGATATTATTATGTGGGTTAGCTGATGAAAAAATCTGGGGTTGTATTGTTTTGTATATTGTATTTAGCTGAAGGTTTTTTGATATTGTTATATGGTTTATCTGATATTAAAAATATCTGCGGTTGTTTTGTTTTGTTATGTAGCGTTAGCTGAGAGGTTTTGATATTATTATAGTGTAGGGTTAGCTGATTGAAAAATCTAGGGTTTGTATTGTTTTTGTATGTGTGATGTTGCTGAAGGGTTTTGATATTGTTATGTGGGTTAGCTGATGAAAATATCTGGGGTTGTATTGTTTTGTTATGTGGGTTAGCTGAGAGGGTTTGATATTGTTATGGATTAGCTGATGAAAATATCTAAGGAGGTTGTATTGTTTTGTTATGTGGGTTAGCTGAGAGGGTTTTGATATTATTATGTGGGTTGGTATTGAAAAATCTGGGGTTGTATTGTTTTGTTATGTGGGTTAGCTGAGAGGGTTTTGATATTGTTATGTGGGTTAGCTGTCCTGTTGTGGGACAGGTTACTTAAAAATGTTATGTATGGTCACTTTACTCATGTATCTTGTTGTGTTTTTGTGTTATAGCGTTTGCATATGCACGAATAGACAGGTCGAGAAACAATATAACTTTTTGACGGATTTGGTACAACATTTGACAGAGTTTTACAATTCTAGTAATAAAATGGTATCGCAAATGTTATCCATCTAGCACTTTGTGGTTTTGAGTTATGTTCGCAGACAGACAGACATAATTCCAAAAATGTCTTTTTTCGGACTCGAGAAGCTCTTAAACGAGAAGATTCATCAAAATCCCGAGGTCGAATTTTTTGGCAACACTTTATATACGTATATTTGAAAATGAGTGTTCATTGCTGAAGTTTGCGCAACCGCATGTAGACCAGAGGTTCCCAACCTGTGGTACGCGTACCCTGGGGGTACGCGAACTCGAAGTTAGTAATAGCGAACACAAGAAAACAAAAGGGGTTAAAAAAGTTACATGATTTAGTTTCTTGTGGAAAAGGATTTTCTACTTATGTAGGTATATATTAAGAATAAATATCGCAATGAACTTGATGAAGCTACAGACATGAGATTTTCTGTGTGTTCATTTGAACACAATTTTATAAAACTCGGTCTCATGACTCACATTCAAGGATCGCATTGAAATTTCCTTCCATTTGTAAGGAATTTAATCAGTAATTGTGATTACGAAGTGTAATTTTTAGCTGTCATTGCGTGTTAATGCGAAGTTATTAGAATACTGGTTTAATTCTTTTGGCTTTGAACTAATATTATTGTAACCAGCGGGAGTAGTCTCCCCGAAACTTTCTCACACACGACCAGTAATGTGGGGTGGGTAAACACCCAGTTGGTAGGTAAATATTTTTGGGTATTTACTCAATTCCTGGTTATTTTGAGAAAAAAATTATGAATGGTGATTTAAATGAAACATATAAAATTTATGAATTTCCAAAAACTTAATATTTTGCAAAAAAATTACGTATGTTTGCAATTGTTACGCGCGCTGAGGTACCACAACTTTATTTATCGTTTTTGAGTACGAAATCTTACTATATGTATTGCACAACATTTCACTACACCTCTGGTTAATCACAGGAGTCCATCTGGAGAATGTGAGAATGAAGTTTCGTTCTGCGGCTCAATACATTTCCTTAGTAGACCGCCAAGGTCAAGCGCCAAAAATACTAACTTGAGTAAAATACGCGAAACGCACGCCAACACACAGTCGCTATGCGCATTTTGAACTAAATATGCAATTTGAACACCTGTTTTTTAACCGATTGGGATGAAAATTGGGCACAGATCTATAATTAATGTTAGCATCCGTGATATCAAGTTTTATTTCTCTAAGCCAAAGGGCTTATGAGATACAAGTATGCGATTATATAGACCAACAGACAGTCAATCCTTTGACGGATTTGGCCCAACATTTCATACGGACCTACATTCATGATGATAAAAATGTGTACCAAATTTTATCCATCTAGCTATTCAAGTTTTTGAGTTATAGTGTTCACATGACCGCGGACATACAGATAGACAGACTTCCCTTTGATGGATTCTGTCCAAAATTTGTCAGAAACCTACAAATTATGTGTTAAGACCATATACCAAATTTCATCTCCGTAGCTCTAATAGTTTTCGAGTTATCGTGTTCACAGACAGATAGACATGATTCCAAAATTGTGTTTTTCGGAATCAGGGAGGTCTGAAGTTCGAATCGAAGTTTCTCGAGTTCGTATTTTTTGACGATTTCAATACTTTCTCTTTGTGTACTCGTATACGAGAAAGTAAAAATGGAATAAAATGCAAATTCAAAAAATAGGTTGCAAATTTTATTTATTCGAGTCATTTGACAGCCCTAGAGTTATTAATAAAAACACTTTTGCATTGATGGATGGTTGGGGCGGATGCTTGTGACAGTAAGGATACGCGAAAATAACCAACGGGAGTGGTCTCCCCTAAACTTTCTCGTATACTTTTCAAATATTTGTCATTTCCCTTCTCCCTGCGTTGATAAAAAGTTCGCACCAACTGTAACCCAGAATGCAATGACAATCAGAAGGTTTTTCATTGTTGATTATAGTGATAGTAAAATATTGAGGTGAAGAATCATATTCAAAAAGATACGTATGTATTAAAACTTCGCAATATTTTTTTTTTTTTCTATCAAACTCTAGCATTGCAAGTTCCGCGTGCGGAGAAGAAAACAGGAGAATAGCTTGCGCATGCGCAGAGATTGCTTCCAATACGCAAGTAAAACGAGACGCCCTAAATGTTTGCTTCCTTACAAAATCTCGCCGCCAGAATTGGTTTTTGGCAAACTGCCAAGTTTAGGAGTATCCCTTCTTTGCACAGGCATTTACGCATGCGCATGGAGTAGAACAAGTATGCTATTATACAGACCGACAGACAGTCAGCCCTTTGACGGATTTGGCCCAAAATTTTATACGGACCTACATTCATGACGATAAAACTGTGTACCAAATTGTATCCATCTGGCTTTTCAAGTTTTTGAGTTATAGCGTTCGCATGACCTCGAACATACAGACAGACAGACTTCCCGTTGACGGATTTTGTCCAAAAGTTGACAGAAACCTACAAATTATGTTTACAGACCACATACCAAATTTCATCCCCGTAGCTCTAATAGTTTTCGAGTTATCGTGTTCACAGACAGACACACACACACAGACAGACATAATTCCAAAATTGTGTTTTTCGGACTCAGGGAGGTCTAAAACGTGGAGATCCGTCAAAATCTCGAGTTCGAATTTTTTGACGATTACAATACTTTCTCTTTGTATACTTTGTATACGAGAAAGTAAAAATGTTGGGAATCCTTGATGTAGACTGGTGTCTGAAAAGACTAAAATATACATATACAGTATGGAGCAGTTTCTTATCGGAAAGAATCCGTTATCTCCGCGCGCATGCGTACTGCAAGAGCGGAGAGGAATTTCATTACGGAGCAGGGAATTACGTCAGTTTGTCCTTGAGCCGGTAAGAGAAGAAAATCGTTACGCATCTCTTTGAATTTCATTTTTTGCCTAGATATTTTACAATCACTATAATGAAAAACCTTCTGATAGTCATTGGATTCTGGGTAACAGTAGGTTCGAATTTTTTTAGCCACGCGGGGGAAGGAGAAACGACACCTTTTTGGGGAAGTATACGAGAAAGTTTAGGGGAGAACACTCCCGCTGGTTACTTTCTCGTATACAAAGAATACAAAGAGAAAGTATTGCCATCGTCAAAAAATTCGAACTCAAGATTTTGACGAATCTCCTCTCCACGTTTTAGACTTCCCTGAGTCCGAAAAACACAATTTTGGAATTATGTCTGTCAACACGATAACTCGAAAACTGTCAGAGCTACGGGGATGAAATTTGATATGTTGTCTTTTAACATAATTTGTAGGTTTCTATCAAATTTTGGAGAAAATCCGTCCTCAGGAAGTCAGTCTGTGTGTATGTCCGAGTTAATGTGAATGCGATAACTTACAAACTTAAATAGCTAGGTGGATAAAATTTGGTATACATTTTTATCATCAGGAACGTAGGTTTTTCTCAAATTTTGGACTCAACCCGTCAAAGGGTTGACCGTCTGTCTGTCTGTATAACTGCATACTTTTGAACGCAATAACTTTAAAAAAAAATACTTTGATAAATGAAATTTGGTATGTGGCCTTTTTACCGTAATGGTAGATTTGTATCGAATTTTTGTGTCAATCGGTTGAAAAGAGGCTCTCAAATTGCAAATTTCGTTTTCTTTATCTTACACCCAGTCCTATTGGTAATCATGAAGGCTTCTAATTCCACTTCCGTGTTGGACGACCTTCGGAAATCGTAGTATGACGTGTCGCTTATTTTTTCTCCACTGCGTTTGGGGTTCTTGTTCGTTTCACTGCCTTTAATTTTTTTTCTCTACATGTGTGAGGAGCAGTAGCGAACCCGCCATTCGGGTCCGGGGCGCGCCGCGCCGAGGTCATAAAAATTTTGTATTGTCGTGATGAAGGTAAAATCTGAAGGCTAAAGTAAACCAAAACTCTTTAACTTTACAGACTTTACTCACCTGACAATAAGAATCATAAAAAACAATACAATACTTTCGATAATTTAATAAAAATTACAATGAAATAACTAGCCAAAAAATGTCTTCGACCATGCCAAAGCTATAAGTACAAGTGGAATGACTACAAAAGTAGGAAAATTTTCGAGCCAGTCAAGCCAGAAAGTAATGTTGAAACGATTTTATTATTTTTTAAAAGAGATAAATTAAGAAAAAACAGGTTGTAATGATGTTAAATAAAATCAAGAATTCTGGCTTGGCTCTGGGGGGGGCTATGGCTGACAGCCCCCCCTGAATTCGCCACTGGTGAGGAGTATACGAGAAAGTTTAGGGGAGACCACTATCGCTG
>BGPR01043785.1:0-12831 GCA_013235015.1 Araneus ventricosus | reverse complement strand
TTGAAGTGCTGTAAAATGATTTTATATGATAAAATGTTTCAGTTATTAAATAAATGTTACAAGATTTTGATTAATTTTGCACTAGAAAAATTTCTAAAATGAATGAAACTGCTCATTCATGCAGCACCTACTAAATTAGGCAGATCTGAGTTCAACAAGTCTTGTACAGGCGTGTGTTCAGGAACTATTATTTTTTTTGTATCAAATATTGCAGACCAGTATTAGCTAAAGTTCATAGTGCTCGTCCTGGCTCAAAATAAGCAGAGCTACAAGATGTATTTTCAAGATATCATTTTTAAAGGCTACTTTCACTTTCATGAGTTGGATTTTCGAATTCCAAAACCAGATAGCAGAAATTCCCCTCTTTCAAACAAATTAAGTAGCCAACATGTGAGCATTTTGAGATTTACTAACAGAAGTTAAGTGATTTGATCGAAACGATTCTACTGACGAAGAGAAAGATTGACTCCACATACACACTTCCCTAATATTCTTCACTCGATAAACTTTTCAAATGAATATCTTCTTCAAAAAGAAATCCTTCTGCTCTATGGAAAACAAATAGTGATCAACCAGATGTGTTTTTATCGATGCTAAGTATATAGACCATAAACAATATTAAGTTACCTTTGTGATGGAATGTAGAAAAAAGAAAAATAAATTAAAAGGCATCTTTTTCTCATTACTCAGTCAGCTCATGACTGCACATACCTGGCAGCCATGACCGTCTAAGTTAAGGAAAGAGGTTGCTTTTCTCTCAAGTTTTCTGCGACATACTTTTTTTTGGGGTGGGGAGGCCGGACCTTTTGCCAGCTCAGACCTGCATCTCTCTACTTGTTGATTCATTTTATCTTCTTTTCAATTTTGTATAACTTTTTTGCATTTTTTCAAGTTATGGAACACTGCATAATGGAATAAGATTAAAGGAAAATGATTAAAAAAAAAAAAAGAGGAGCTGCAGTGCCACCCTAATGGGCGAACCGTCATTCCTAAAGCATTATGGTATGAGAAGTGATAAACACAAAGAAGTATCCACCAGCACATCCCAGAAAAAACCCTCTATAATTTACAATTTCCTGTAACAATTCATTTAAATTAAGAATGAGAACGGATTCACAAAATGGTCTTTTAACAAAAATGGGTAGTAATTGTCTAAATAAATCATATTTCTGCTACAAGATACTCACTGCAGAAGGATTTTTTGCGGAATACTCTAAGCATTAGTTTCACTTAAATCAGGTTTCCCATTGAATACAATACTATATCCTCTCCTTCAGTCAAGTGATAACTTACAGTTGAAATTTACGAGACAGAAAGTTACGACCATGAACTTTACAAGCGAATGGCATTATATACACTTTTAGGGTGCCTTGAAGCATATCAAAGAATTCACATAAACTTAACACTCTACGAATTTTAAATACAGGGACCATAAATAGAGATATTGATAACTGGTGTTACAAGCTAAATTATTGTTACCTAAACTATAAATTCGTCTCCCAGAGGAGCAGACTTGGTGAATGAAGTGGGTGACTTTGGCGACAAAACAAATTTTCCGGGACCTAAGACTTTCAGTATTTCTACTCCTTGAACTTTCTAGAGATTACATCCACTTCCGTAGATAAGTCACTTCCTGTGCAAGGTATAAAGCAAGCTCCTATAAAGACAGAGTCAGTTGGATCTTGATCTGCAAAACCAAATGGTGAGCTAGCAAGAAACCTTTGAAGCTAATGGGTTTATTGTAGTAGTCTCTATTTGTGTGAATTTTATAGTGCTGTGTTAATACTTGTGCTTTATTTCTTTGCTTGGAATATTTGCTGGAAATAAAGGCTTTAGTACAATCCTGCTTATTGGATTGCATTCACATACACCTGAGACAATTTCGATATTATCTTCAAATGAAATCAGTTTCCTTTACGCATTTATTGCATTTCAGACTACATGATTGGGCAGGAATATTACGTGTTTCGACTTTTAACATTGGCTATTTGTTGACTTGCAAGGCCTAGTAACTTCTATTCCATGTGAAATTCTATTTAAAAAATGTAGCATTTCAGCGATGCCTATTTCCGTGGAATTTTTTAAAAAAATTAATAAATTTTTCAATGAATCATGCAGTAGATTTTTGTCATTCATTTACTAAAATGTTCAGTAGTTGTTTAATTGTGGAGTCTATAATTCAAAAAAATAAGTAAATTTGCATTTCAGAAATATTTGATTTTCAAGGTTTGGTTGCATTGTTCAGTTTCAAATTGAATGCAAGCATCTCACTTTTTGTATTATTTTGATTTAATATTTGAATCGTAAACTCAATTCCGAAACAACTGCAAAGTATGGTTAAACAAATGGAGACAATAATATAAATACTACTGTTTAGCATGACATTATCGTACTGCAATGTTTCCAACTGGAGGTTTGATTTTTTCCTCCTAACTAATGAACTTGTGGAGAAGGATTTGAGTTCCAAGGGTTGGAATGTGCAAAGAACGTATTTGTATTAAAATGGGGTTTGTTAAATATTTTTCAATGAAATTTGTTAATTTAAAATGTCGATATTTACTCGTAAATTTCAGTTATAGTTTCTAAATTTGGTATTTTAAACTGAAAGTAATTGGTCAATTTTTCTTTCTATGAATTGCGTGGAGACTGTTATTTTTTTGTGTTTTCTTTTTGTCAGTGAGATAGAAATTGCAGTCAAGCTTGAAATAAACAAAAATTGAATTTGTTGACCATTCTTATTTCAACACATGAAAAAAATAGATATACAATAAAGGGAGGAAAAAAATTATTAATATCTGTTGTGTTTTATGAGTTATTTTTTTTATTTCCAACTAAACAGTTATGGAGAGATAATTGTAAAACATAATTAATATTAAATGAGACTTCAATTAACATAATAATCTCTTAATGATGCTTTACTTGATGACTATATCATATCATTATATTCAATTTCTTAATTCATGAAAATCTGTGTGCAACATCTGCTGAACTATATATATTACTTTTTACTGGGCTTATAATCAGTATGACTCGAACCAGAGCAACTAATAGCTGATGCAGTGAAAAATTTATTTTGTTATCAACTGTTAATTGAGTCAATAAAAATAAAGATAACTTTCGAATAAATATACAACATTTTGCATCTACAAATGCACTGTCAAAATTCAAATTTTGTTACTGTTGTAGATTGTTACTGATGGAGTGGTTGTGTTACTGGATATATTTTTAAAAAAATCAAATATCGATGAATAATTTGTGATTTTATGCTCAAGTGAGTAGGTTTTCATAAACTGTTAGCTGTTATGCCCTGCATTGCCCTTGCTTAAAATACTTTTATGTCTAATATTTTTAATGAAAGACTATTTTTGTGTAGAAAATTATAATACAAAAATTCCTTTATCATCTGAAATGTTTTTACTTCAAATTTCGCTCATAAATAGTGAAGTATAAGAAGGATTTTGATGAATGTTTTCGGTCAATTAATTAAATAGTTAAATTTTCATTAATAAAAAGCGTCAAAATAAATTTTGAATCGTCTGCTTTTTAAACTTTTCTTTAGTATTCTTCCAGAATTTTGTTTATATGTTCTAGCAACAGCTCTTCATACGTATTCTTGTTCTTTAATAACAAAAAATATATTGCTACAAATTGTGAATTTTATACACAATTGAATTTTTAAAAAAAATTATTGAAATGAGAGCAACAATTTTGAACGCAAATTAAATTTTGTCTCTAAAAAGCTATTTTTTGAAATTTAATCAATTGAATTGAAAATTAATTTAACCTTTGAAATATATCACAAAAAAACCCTGCAAAGTCTTGCTTAATTTTTAATTTAAAAAATTTTAATTAACTTTTGAGCCCTTTAAAGTTGATAGTGATCGTTCACTTCTTTTTAAAATATTTACAGATATAAAAAGAAATTTGTTCAAAGTCTCACCATTGCCTAGCAACTAAGTATCATTAAATTGCTTTATTTAAGAATTGTCTGCTGTAATAATTTATTTATTCAATTTTGAAAAATTAATAAAAGTTGAAGGAAACATTCCACAGATATAAAATTGGTATCATTGAAAAGGTAAAATTTTGAACTTTTAAGATGGTATAAAAATATTTTTTGGGGAGATAATTTGCTCCGAAGTTAGTACGGGAAAACGGTTTCGGTTAATTTCTAATCAACTGACTGTTCAATTAACTTTCTGACTTCGAAAAGTTGACAACAATCTTCCTCTTGTCTTAAATAATAAGTGTGCAAAGTTTGGTTGAAATTGCTGCAGTAGTTTAGGAGGAGATGTGGAACATACATACCCACAATGACTTTTATTTATATTAAGATTCACCATTAGCTCAATGTCTAGTTAAAATATCTAGAAAACGTCTGTGAGGTAATATACTGTAAAAAAATAAATTTAGGTAGTGCAGTTTGTCATTGGATCGTCAATATAGTATTTGCACTCTCAACGGTACATCAAATGTGAGCCACTATTGTTATGCACTGTGTGATGTGACACCTAAGTACAAGCCACCAGTAGTAAACACCAGCACTGATGTGTTAAATACGGAGAATTTGTGTTTTACTTGCATCGTTTAGAATTTTTATGTGAAAAAACTTGAGAATTTCAGAAATGTCTTGTTCTCCAGGAGCTAGCTAACAATTTCAAACAGCATATTATTGCCAGTTTCTTAAAATGGAAGTCTGTTTTAAGTGAATGTATTAATAATAATTTTGATAATTATTTCCATATCTTGGTGATAGTTTCCAACTTAGTTTCGAAGTCTAAAATGGTTTGAAAAATATGTAACAGCTTTAAAACTACCACCTTTTTGACTCTATAAATACCTTGCCATCGTAAATTGTGTGCTACCAAATGCTTTGAATGTCATGCAGATTTTTTTTAAATCTCATTTTGGTTACTTGTGACAGAAAATGAACTTTTCTCCAAATTTTTCCTTTTTATAGATGGCCAAATTTGCAGATACACAATACAAATGTGGTCATGAGTTCTTTGTTTTTTTCCCTTGATAGTTCTGCTGATTTTGTAAAAATAATTTCTAACTTCCTGAAATGGGTTATTTTATTTCTTTCTAGCTGCACTCTGGTCGTTTGATAGCGGATTATATGCTGAACTACGGTCTTGTACTGGAATTTAACGACGAGGGGAAGATCTTGAGAAGTTTCCACTCTCCGTCTGGGAAAGTCGTTCACCTTTCTGAAGCATTTGAGCACAATGGTTACTTGTATCTCGGTTCATGGAGGAACAAGTACATTGGAAGGTTGAAGCTGTGAAATGACTTTAATTGCAGTTTTTGATTTCTAAAACTTGCTCCCCTTTTTCCATTAATAGTACTGCTAATGGCATCGTTAAATGTTGAAATTTAATTAATTTGGTTTAACTGCTAGTTACTCGGATTCCTACTTCTCGGTAACCCTCGAAAAATTATTTTTATATCGATTACTTTTTTTTTTTTTTAAATTGTTTTTGTTGGTTCAACTAATTTTTGTTGCGTTTGTGTGTGAAAGTGTGTTCTCGCAGAAATGTGCCTTCTTTCTTAAATGCTTTTGCAATTCTTTCTTACTTTCGTGAAAAAAAGGCAATATAGGGTTATTATGCAATAAAATATGCAAAAACTTTTCACCACTAGTATAATTATGCATTATAGGAATTGACTTATCAAAAAAGTTCTGAAATATATATATTTTTTTAATTCAATCAAATGACAGCTAAGGTGTTCATTTTTGAATTATTGATATCTCAGGTAAGTCGAGTGAATTACATTCTTTTATCTGTCCAAAAAATTTTTAAGTTCAGAGTAAGGTAAGGAATTACATGTTATAAAAAAGGAAAATAACCTTATTTCGGTTAATTAATATTGAGCACACAAAGTTACATCCAAGATTAACATTTGGATTCTGATTTACAATGTATACGTTAAAAACATTTTCTTGTTGACTTAGATGGTGATGATTACTTAGCTTTCTCGCCAACATCATATATACTTCGATGATCTTCATTCCAGTTATTTCCGTTTAGAATTTTTATAAATGTGTTTTCTAATGATAAAATATTCCTCATTATTCTTTTATAGTATATATGTTTTATAAGATGTTTTTTTATAAAATTTTAGGAACAATATTGCGAGATGTTATTTTTGTTTAATGAAATGTTTTTGTAAAAAAATGACGGACAGCATCTATCTGCAGTATTTATAATACTTGAAAAAAAAAGATTTTTGTAATAAAATATTTGTTTTTCAATAAAATTACTTTTACTCTGTAGTTTTGTAAAGACAATTTGCACCCTTCATTTTAAAGTAGTTTTGGCCATGAATTACCAATTTTTTAATGGATTAAAATATATTCATAATACATGAATTTATTCCAATTTTATTCTATAAGCTGAAATTGAAATCTATGTTTATATGTGACATTTCCAAATATCTCGAAATTATATATTCCTACATGTCTTAGAATTTAGCGATTTGGTTGATTAAAACATTCAAAATTTTCATTTCATTCTTTTCTATCATTTAAGTATTCCTTTACAAGAAGGTGGCTGTATTTTAAACTAGGAATTGTGTAAAAAACATTGACAACAATTACTCGATTGTTTGCTTTTTTTCAAGGTGTTCATTAAAAGACCAAACACTTTTTGTTTACATTAAATGTTATGGCTTAATAGTATGATTTGCATTCAGATAAATTTTCAGATGAGGTGGACTTATTATTTTGCAATTTCCGGAGAGAGGGAAATTCTATTTTGGATTGCATGTTCAATACCTCTCTCAACAAAAGTAATTATCGCATCAAAAAGTATACGAATGAAAATAAACTAATTAAATCACTGCTATTTTATTAGATGTACTTTATTACATAATATTCGCCTTTAGCTACCTGTTGTTTCACCAGAAATATAATTGCAGTTAAATCTCTTATGCATAACTTGATATTCATTGTCCCATCAATAAAGTATTTTTTAACATGACATTTAAGGTATGTTATTTTAATAGCAGGGATGAGATTCTTCCACTTTTTTGCGAATTTCCGCTTTTTTGTTATTTTCCTTGAGAAATTCGTTCCCCCCCCCCCCCTCTCAAATTGCTGTTTTTTCCGCCACAAAAATTTTCTTTTTCTTCTGAAAATTCCGCTTCTACACAAAAGAAACCTTTCTATCTTCCGTTTTTAAAAGAAAATATGCTCGACCACGCAGCTTAACTCCACAGGCTAGGAAACTAGCTGATTCATCTTCTACTGACGAATCAACGTTATATCAGCAAGCTCTACAAGGATAAACATTCCAACATATTCTGTGCCATTCAAAGTATTAATTACCACCTTTTTGCAGAAAACAAAACCTCTGTGGCATATTTTGCAAAAAAAAAAAAAAAATTGCATGAACATGTTGAAAAAAATTAGTTAAAAACTTAAGGCCATCTTGTAGGGCGTACCAAGATGAAGAAATAATAATAAAAAAATGGAACAAAAACAAATAAATAAACTACATAAAAAAAAAGAAAAAAACTCCTGTCAAAAGAGGTAGCTTAAAAAGTTGTGTGTAAATGCAGCACAAAAGCAGAGAATAAGACATGAAAAAAAATCTTCTCAAATAAAAGAATAAAACAAATGATTTACCTAGGCATTCTAGAGATAATATAGTCCCGACAACTATGCCAGTAATTTAGCAGATAGATACTAATGAAGACTGTGCAAAACTTTAGGCTTTACTGAAAATAAACTTGCAGAGGATGCAAACACATCCTTTAGTGAAGAAAAATCTGCCAAAGATAGGGGCCCTCCGAAACAAGGGGTGAAGCGTGTTAATGGAGATCTGTTACCAACAAAAGCCACACAATTAAAAAAAGCAGAAGAAAACCACTTCTTTAACAATTAAGGAAATGTTTCAAAGGGTTTCAAATAACAGTAATGCTAAATGAATTGTAAGTGTACAATTTCTCGACCCCTCTCACTTTATAAGGTGCAAAATCATTGTACTATTACTTTTGCAAGAATGTATAAAAATAAAAGAAATAAGACAGAATTCAGTATATGATACATTATTATAATTTATAAAGAGCTAATGCACTTTACACAGTTGCATGAAGCAAAAGAAATTATTTGTCCTTATTTTTATTTATTTTTTGAGCTAACTTTTATCAAAAGGCTATTAAATACAATTCTTCTCAGATTTCTTTTGGGTGAATGTTGCATCTGAGTGATGTACAGGTGGTAAATATGTTTTAATGTCTAATTTTGTATTTGAAGATGCCCCTGATGATGTGTTGAACTTGTTTGTTAACTTTTAATGTAAATGATTTAACAATAATTTAATACTCTTTTTCTTATTTATACATACTGAATTATAAATAATTAAGTTACTAATTATTATAGTGTAATATTTTCATCATGTTGCATGTTCTGATATTTTATTTCTTAAAACATCCTTCGCGTATAAATTATGGTACAAATTTTTTGCTTGCGTATGATTTCAGTCTTTTTGCCAATCTCATCCCTGTAATAGGCTTACATCTGTTTTAGTTATTGTGTACTGTTTGTCCACCAGAAGAACTGTCACCACCAAATTGTCTAGTTTATGGCAGTCGCTATAGCAACTGGTGATGCTAGGAAAGATCCATTTCGAATAGGTGGAAGTCGGAGTTTTTTTTATTCTTGGCACCAGTTTGCAGCGGAAGACATTTAAATGAACTTATACCTATTGGGGGGGGGTGGATTCTTCCTATGATAACCTGTTTCTATAGCGACCGCCGTAAACTAGACAATTTGGCGGCGGCCATTCTCGTGGTGGACAGACAGTACTCGAACCTTACGTATGGAGTCGAGTCACATGACGTCGCATTTGCATGATAAATACAATTATCTACATTATCTAGTTTTTAATTTCATGTTGTCTTGAACGATGTTGTAACATCTTTCTAATTTCTCATCTAAAATGGTGCAGCAAATTTTATTTGTTTTATATGAGTGAGTTGAACAGCATGTTAGCTGGATTGAAACATGATAAGAAAATTAAAGAATTACTAGCATAATCTTTCAGTATATCAGAAATATTATTTAATATCTAAAAGCGTTTTTTTAATATATTACATAAATTTTAATAAAATTTCGTGAATTAAAGTAAAATTTCATTACTGCATTGCTGTAGAATGTGAAAAAATATTCAGAATCTCTCCTTTCTTTAGTTTTCAATAATGGGAGGGAAAATATGGTTGGATATTTGTAGAAACATTGAAAACGGTTTAAATTTTTCAGTGCAGCAAGGAGAAAATCATTATTGGAAATATTGTATAAAAATATTTTAAAAAGTCGAAATTAAGGAAAAATTGTATGTCAATTAATTTGGTATCATTAAAAAGTTAATATTTAATTTTAAGATGCTATAAAAATCATTTTTGTGTATTATTTCCCGATCTTACTGCAGAAAAATGTCCAAATTTCATTTAATTTTTTAATATTCTAATTAAAATTACAAAAAAAATGTCACTTCGAGGTGCACATTCCCACCCTCCAAAGTATTTTTGTGCCAAATTTGGTAACACTAGGTCCAACAGTCTATCCTGTAGAGGACTAACAGACAAACATTGGCTTTTATTATTAGAATTAAGCATGATTTTTAAAAAAAATTATAGATATTTTTCAGAAACGTGTTTCATTCTAAGATTTGTATACAAGCCTGTGTTTTTTTAATGCAAAATAGAAGTTATTTATAGTGTATTCTAGTGATATATAAAAAAGGTAATTTAAGATATTTTTATTTTAATTTCAAAGCATTTTCATAAATTATTTAAACTATCTGTGATATAATCCATTAGAATAATTCTTATATGTAATTTCATTTAAAAAACTAAATAAAAAAATAAAATAAACTGCAAAATAAAAGAAAAATTTACAAAAATCCTACATCCCTCAAAATGTATCACAAATGATAAATTTTGTCCAGAGGTTTACTAATTGGATGTGCTATGTTCAGGGCCATTCCATACAAAAGTGAGGCCTGGTGCAAAGTTGAATTGTGGGGCCTTGAAATGAATTTCGTGCAACAGAATAATAATGTATTGTATTTTACTATTTATTACCTTGCATAAATTGATATAGTGAGCACTTGAGGAAATATGGTGAATAATTAAATTATTCACATAAAGTTAATGTTTCAATTGCACAAAAAATCGTTAATAAATCAAATAGCAAAAATAATTGCTTCATAAACTTATAAAATGCAATTTGGTATGCGATTTACTAGAATAAGGTTACAATACGCGATTTTTGTTTCATTTTCTTACATGATTTACAGCAAATTCATTGATAATATCATCATAAATTAGTATTTTTTGCCCAATTCGAATTCAATAGATAAAATGTCTGATGAAGTAAAATCATTTCTCGGTTAATGCTAGATCTCGAGTAATATTTTTTTATTATCTTCAATCTTGAGAAAGTTCTTTCTGCAGATGTGACCGTAATTGGAATGGTCTATATTTATTTCAGAACGATAACAAAACTGGATACAATTCGAATAAATTATTTCTAATTAAACTTTGTAATATTGTGAACCTGGATGACAAATTTTGATTTCATTCAATAAATCAATTGGGGATATAACGAATAGTTATTTAGCCAAATACCGAATATTCGGCCGAATACCAAATTTTTAAAAACATTTCACTTTTAATTGTAAATGAAATAAAATTCATTTTTTATTATTTGTATATTTAAAAAAATGTTAATGCTTTAATGTATATTTGTAATATTTTAAATAACTTTATTCCAATAAATAAGACATGAGAAACCCTCATTGTTTTGGGATTTCTTCAAAGAAATAAAAGAGCCATCATTGCAGAACATGACAAAGACAAACACAGAAGAAAATTGAATGGATGAAGTAAAATTACTAAAAGTAAATTCCTATTTTTGTTAAGAACTTCTAATAGGTAGGATGAAGTGTTCACTTAATTGGTGGAATAAAATGCAGAAAAATTTCCAAGGTTCGCAAATTTAGCAAGAAAATGACTTTCAACACCTGCAAGCATTATATAGTGAACGTTTATTTTTTGAAACTGGTAATATATATGAAACCATATGGTACAGTCTTCTATAAATGATATGCAACATTATTAAATACACTTGGGGGCCGTTCAAATATTACGTAAGCATGTTTTTGGTAATTTTTGACCCTCCCCCCTTGTCAGCAAAAATAAGCAAATCACAAACCCCCTCTTATAATTACGTAAGCAAACGGCAACCCCCGCCCCATTCTTTTTTTTCCACAAAACGTATAACAGTAATAATCTAATTTAAAAAATTTTAGAACTTAATTCAAATAAAAAACTCTTAACTCAGCTTAAAATGAAAAAAATATATATATTTAATTTCCTTACAATTTTGTTTAAGAAAATTTCTTAGTTTATCACAATTTTAAAAATTCAAGTTTAATTTTCTTTTGCCAAATTTAATTTTTCTTTCAAATTTAATTTTTTTAAATTAAATTATTTTTGAAAGTTACAAGAGATTTTCGGAAATAAAGTGGTTTTAATGTCTTACGTAAGCATCACTCATACCCCCTCCCCCCTTGTCAGCAAAATAAGCAAATCGCAAACCCCTTCCCCCCTTAGGTGCTTACATAATATTTGAACGGACCCTTATCTACTATCCAACTTAAAATTGGATAAATACTAGATTTTTTTTATAATAAATGTACCGGAATGTAATTCTGCAATATTCTTGATTGAACATATTTCAAACATTTAAAAAATATATATTTTATTCTGCCGAATACCGGTATAGCATTCGACCAGACCGAATATCCAGGGAATGGTAAATGGACCTTATGCGTGTGACGTCACATCTTCCGACACGCGACCTGCCGGAGGCAGCCATTGGCCAGTCTTAAACAGCTGACTCAGAACTGCTTTTATTTCTGAGTCGCTTATAGGCCGATCGTTTTGTTTATTCCTCCACAGATGTTTTTCTATACCCTCGAACTCAAACGGTGCATAAGGTCCATTAGACCTAATACTGAATATTCGTTACATCTCTAGTTGGTATTATATGTGTATGAAACCGAACGGAACATATTTCCTCCTGTAAAATTATTATTCTTTCATCATAATTTCATGCAATAATAAATTATATGCACCTTTATTAAATATATCTATGCACTGTGGGACTGATATGTGATGGACCTTATGCACCGTTTGGGTTCGAGAATATAGAAAAACAGCTGTGGAGGAATAAACAAAACGATCGGCCTATAAGTGACTCGGAAATAAAAGCAGTTCTGAGTCAGCTGTTTAAGACTGACCAATGGCTGCCGCCGGCAGGTCACGTGTCGGAGGATGTGACGTCACATGCATAAGGTCCTTTCTGCAATATTCTTTGTTAACCCTTTAACTGCAGGTACTTTCTTATACAGGGTGTCCAACAAAGGACTCCCTGATTTTAAAATTAAATAACTCGGCAACGGAGATCGATAGAAGATTGAAACCAGTGGAATGCTTTGTCTGAGAGCAGTAAAAATCTCATACAGAAGTTTCAAAATTAGTCACAAATCTTGCCGACAGGTGGCGCTGTACGTTGCAATCGCTATTCAGAGTCCAGAAAGCTGTAAGCTGTTCTGTGCAAGCACGAAAAATGCACATTTTGAATCGATTGTGATGTAGTTTTAACGTTGCTTGCAAATGACAGTTTACGGCTTTCTTCTCGACTCTGTGCTGTGCTGGCTCTATCACCGTTGTGATATTTGAAACTTCTGGTACACTCAGGCTCTTTGACTCCACCGGTCTCAATCTTCTATCTCCGTGCAAAACCAATTATTAAATCCT
>BGPR01043784.1:0-12832 GCA_013235015.1 Araneus ventricosus | reverse complement strand
TATCCCGCCCCCCACCTCCTATCAATTCATCATTCTCATTTCTTTTTTAAAAAAAGTACCTCGAAGCGTCTAGCGAATAGTCTGTTGGGTCAGATGTTTTTTGGGTCCAATTTAGTTTAGTTAAACTAATGTCTCGATTTGATGTTGCATGACATTTATTTTGATAGAGAAGAGTATGGCTAATCCAGGGCCAGATTTCCCAAAGGGTCAACCAAAGCCATGGCCAAGGGTGAAGCTGTCGGGGGCGCACACACGGAAGAAATAACCACCACATATTTACAAAACATTCAGTATTATCTTGGAAAGCCTATATAAAATGATGTTCTTGAAATTTACATTCGTTACATTAAATACAGGGTATACACAAATGAAGTGACGCATTTCAAAAATTATTTTAAAAAAACTAAAAATGTTGGAATTACGGTTTTTTTTAAAAATAAGAGCGAATCTCAAAAAGTTTTTTTCAGATAGGTAACGCAGCGTTACGCCATTCTAAATTTGTTACAGCGAGAAAATTCCGTACGCAATGGCTACCGATCAGTAGAAGCCGATGCGTGTTTTCTAGCTTCTTTTTTCAGTTTTTCTTGAATATCACGAAAGATCTTCAGTTTTCACACTACATGTGAATTAACAAATTAAAGAGCATAAAAGTCCCTACAAATACATGCTTTTATTTTATTTCCAGTTTTAATATTTTCTCAGATAATGGCTCTAAACAAACTTCTGATTCCCAGTAATTTACAACCCCCTAGAGCAATGAAATGGTATGTTACCTATCTGAAAAAAAACTTTTTGAGATGCACTCTCATTTTTAAAAAAATCATAGTTCCAACGTTTTTAGTTTTTTTATATTAATTTTTGAAATGTTTCACTTCATTTGTGTACAGTGTATATTGAACGATATATATTTTCGTCGTCTGTGGACCCTATCGTTTCTCGCTCTTGTACTTCTTTGCATTGGAATCGATTTAATAAGATCTGTCCACTTCAATGACCCGTCAAGCCTATTCATAGAGAAAAGCGCGAACGAAGGAGTTCTAGTAGGTTTTCACACGATTTCAAGAATTTCTATGAAATATTTTTGCAGGTATTAATTTATGTTATTTCACAAGTAGTGTAATTTTGAATTAACAATTTAATATGGTTCAAGGATAACAAAAATTTTATTAAGTTATTATATGTTTGAAAGATAAACTATTGTATATTAAATTTAAAATTATATGCTAACTTTTTTGAGAGGGGGCGCAGAATATGCTTTGGCCTAGGGCTCAAATTTGTGTAAATCCGGTCCTGATCTAATCAAAACCTTTTATGTTCATATAAACCCAAATTCTTTTTTATGTTCATATTCTAATTCTGTATGTAAATATCTACAACGTGTGTGTAACACAGAAGAATATGGCCATTCAAAACTTGGTGGTGGATGGGTACGTCGACTGTTATTCTTATCCAATTTTCTTGGTATTCAAAATTTCCTCCTGAAACTTAACATCTAAAAGGTAAACCAGCGGGAGTGTTTTCCCCTCGATTTTCTGGTATACGAAGACAGTATGGCACGTTTTGTGTTTCGTAGTAGAGTGAAGAAAAGCTCGTATTCCTTTTGGATATTTTCCCTTTGACCGATTGGCCCAAAATTTAACACATATCTACAATTTTAGTGCCAAGACAACATACTAAATTTCATTTTTCTAGCGTGTTAAATGCACGAACCAAGTTACTATGGTGACCTTGAAATGATGTTCGTCTGTGTAAACTATCTATCTCTGTTAGCAGGGACGCACTGGAGCTTCAGTAAAGCCTCGGACCACGATCAGATAACCCCCGAGCTACTAAGGGATTTATGGCTAGTCTGAATTGGACCAGATGCGCCATTCCCACGACGCTTAACTTGGCAAATTTACTCCGCGTCGTCTGCGTGAACCTTAAACTTTGTCGTTTTACAAGGTATTTAATAAACATGCAGCATTTCATCAAACTTAAAAAATAATTTACTGTTTAGAATTAATGCATAATTTTAATTCTAATCAATTCTTAAAGCATCATGTTGATGTTTTAATGAATGCACAAAAATTAAAATTATATTTTTGTTGATTTTTTATGTGCTTGTATTTGACCATTTGTTCGTTTTTATTAAAATCAGGTTCATGTTCTATTCAAATTTATCTCCGAGATTTTTTAAGTTTGGCGATTATCTTAGTGTATGGGAAAGGTATTTTTAACTTATAATGGATTATTTTTAAAAAAAGCTATCTGGTTCTTTTATGTATAGCAAAATAATCTGAAAAAGTCTCAGAATGAGTTTGATTTGGTATTAATATTCAATTTAAAAATACGCTGATAAAAATGGCTTGGGGCATTTTTTCTTTGTTACATGAATTCTGCCTCAAGAAATTTTTAAAACTTATAAAATGGCGAGACAAAACGGTTTATAATAATTTGCTTCATCAAGAGATTGACTGATTCTTCAATAAAAAGAGTCACAGATAGTATGTTGATTTGAAAATTAAATATTAAATATCAAATTTGTTTCTGCATTCCCACTTCATATTACTTCAGTATTTAGCATGAACATAATTCCCTTTAGTGCTTTATGCCTCACTAAAGTTATTAGAAAATAGTCGTGATGTGTTCAGTAGTAATACAGAAAGCAATTTTGGAAAGTTGTTTGCAGCTTCTTTTATTCGATAATAATTAAATTTTGATTTACCATATGCAAATTCCAAAATTTTAATTATGATTAATTAAGTTGTAAATTAAATATACTGATTATAAAGTTGCATAATGTAGCAATTATAAAATGAAAATTTATCAATAAAAATGTAGTTATCATCATTAAAAAGTATTCAAAATAATATTATTCAAATAGGGAATACAAACAGTAATATCATATAGTTTTGCGGATTCCATATGATATAGTTCTCCCTAAAACTCCATAATCAATTCAGTATTCTACTCCATAATCCTTCCGAAACTGCTAAAAAACTAGGACGTGAGAACAGAGTACAAAATACAACAGGCCACGGGAACGGATCGCATCGCTCCGTTCTCGCGTCTTTGATGTTTGAGCTATTTACCGCCACAACTCGGGAAACCACAGATGCTCTTACAAGCCCCCGAGCGACATCGAATCTTCCCGTTCCGACGACGGTTAGCAACGCGCACCGCGGACGAAATCTGTGGGTTATTTGATCGTGAGTCCGGGGCTTTAAGCCTTGTTCTGACGGCGTGAAGCTTATCAAACCTCGAGTCGCTCGAGGTTCATACTTGCGGAAAGTAGTCGGTGGAATTCCGAACAGTCGCAAAGTTCCTATGGCTCGTGGCTTGGCAAATCTCTCGGCAGCGCTCGAGTGAACGGATGCACTGACGCAGTCTGGCCACTCCCCCTTCCTTGGACGTGCGAACTATTTACCGCAATAACGAGGAAAACAACAGATGCACTTACAATCCCACGAGCCACATCGATTCTTCCTGTTCCGACGATGGGAACGGAACCGGACGAACCACGGACGTAACTCGTAGAAAAACAGGTCGTAGAAACGAAGTTTAACCGTCCGACCATAGACGCAAGTGTACCGCTAAAGATGGCATGTGTGTGTGTGCGTGTTTTGCTCGACTGAACTTCAAATTTCTGGAGAAACTTGAGAAAAATTTTCAGGAAACTTATGAAATATTAAAGGTTGTTTATGAAGATAAAACACTAAAGAAAACTGATCTATTTAAGTGGATCATGCATTTCAGTGACGGCCGCAAAGACTGCAAAGTCAGTACGACAGTCGACCTCATGTGTTGCTGAAAACATGCAACGCGGGCGGTTTCTCGCGCTTCCTATCATCGATTCATTGTCTGGATAATGGTACACATGATTTTATTAAAACATTTTGGATTCAGAAAGGTGTGTTCAAAAATTGTCCCAAAATCTTGCACATTCAACAAGTTAACAAGTTTTTCGCCGTAATTCCACCACTACGCTAATTAAACCTTCCTACTCGCCAGACTTATCGCCCGGTGATTTCTTTTTGTTCCGGAAATCATATATGGTGTATTGGATGGCAATGGGACAATGTGAATACAATGAAACATTAGACAATAGAGCAGCTGAAAAGTCTTACTTCTGAGGACTTCCAAGAATGTTTGGAGCAATGGAAACGGAAATGGATGAAGCTTATCGCTCAAATGGGGATTAATTTGAAAGGGAAAGGACTGATTTGCCCTAATTTCTTGTATAGTTTTTATGACCCCATTTTGCGTATTTATAGGAAGATTACGCATAAATTTCGATGTGGGTTGGTAAATTTGAATTTAAATCTCTGTGTAAGAAACATTTCACACAAACATTGATAACATCATTTTAACATTTTATAGCTCGAATTATTGTTTCACATAGACAAGAAAGTCTACTTTCCACTACTATACTATACTTTTCAAGTATAAACTTGAAATAACACTACAAAATAAATTCTAGATTCTAAGAGAATGTTTGTCTGAAAAATAGTGTTCAAATAGATTTTCAAACTATGGTTTAATTTATGAAATGTTTTGAGCCGAACTCTAGAGGCTTTAATAGTTTAACAAGGCAATCAACATGCTATATACTCTTCATCTTATGTATCTTTAAATCCTGTTGATATTATTCACATTAAAATCATGTTCGTTATTATCATAATAATGATAATAATCGTAATTTCACGTTCATTATTAACACAATAATGATAATCATCATTATCACACCCTAGACGTTTCAATACCATATTCATCACTTTCAGAGAATTAGTTTTTTACGATTATATACTATATATTCTGGGGCAGAAAATGTAGAGTCTCGGCTTCTGGAACGGAAATTCGCGATTTCTAGACCCGAATCCAAGGAAGTTCTCTGTGAATGGCCTGGTTCAAGTTAAATCCATCGAGGGTTAAAATTCCTCCCGCTGCTGGGGTGCAGAAGTTTGTAGAGGGGGTACTGGCTCCGGTGTCGTCCTCGTCATCTGACAGCAGTTCCAAACTAGGAGGTCTTAGCCAAAACAGCTCTCGCATTGCTTCAAAAATGGGACATTAATATAACTACAAAAACTCCTTTGTACTGTATTGAGCCTCCCAAAAATTCACCTAGGTGTTTCAGTATAACGCAGTTCGATTTTGTTTCTAATTATTGTAAAGTAAATCCAGACAAACATGTGAATTCTGCCAATTTTAACTTCCAAAGTCAGTCATCTTTTGAAAAAGAAGATATTTACACACTTTCAATTATAGTTTTAATATGAACTTTTAAATAAAAGCCAGGCTTCCTACTGTGGTAAAGAGCCTTGAACCATTGTTAGATGAAATACTTCCATTCATTTGCGGTCAACGTAAGAGACTGCTCATATTTTTCATTACTTTCTAGTATATAAAGTATAGAAAAGAAAGTTTTGTAATTCTCAAAAAATTGGACCTCATAAATCCACACTTTTTAGACCCCTTCCCCGATTTCAAAAAAAACATTTCTGTAATTATGCTCGTCTATTGGTCTGTGAACACGATAACTTAACTTGACAAACGAAATTTGGCATGTTACTTTACATTGAAATTGTTGATTTCTGTCAAAATTTGGATGAAATACGTCCACGAGTGGTCCATCTGTCTGCCGGTTTGAGGTCATGTGAAAACAATATTTCAAAAACGCAACAAGCTAGATATATGAAATTCCATACGTGGTTTTATCACTCTGAAATTTTGGACTAAAACGATCAATGAGTTAACTATCTGTCGTTCTGTTCATTCGTGTGAATGTGAACGCTATTACTCAAAAACGTACGTACCGTACGCAAAAACAAAAGTACGTACAACAAATATAAATAAAAAAGATTTTAGAGAAATTGAATAATTAGTTAATTATTGAAGTTGTTATTCAGGTCCACGCGAATTTTATGTTCATACAATTTTTATACTCCATCGGATCGATCGCTATCTACAAACGCGCATTTTTTTAAAAAAAATTCTGTTTGTTTATGCGGAGTTTGCTCATTGGAGAGAAGAAAAAAAATCAAGAATTTATTTTATTAATCAGAAATTTTCTGAGATTTAGTCTTTAGTTTTTCAAAATTCTCTAGATAGCCCTATTTGCGTGGAATCGTAAGCTTTAAGTGTTTATTGAGCCAGTGAAGTCGGCGATCGGTATTTAAAACTTCCTTCTAAAACGGAAGAATGTGTGGGAGATATCGTGACCTGGGAAACGGTTGTCCATCACGCGACTCGCAGCGATGTTATCTAAACATTTTAAAATGTGAAAACAGATTAGGAATTTGTTTCGCATGTCCCGTAAACTGTTTACATGATGCGTTATCCGAGATTTGTAGAGCACGCGACCTCAATCATTGATGCGTGAGACGGGCTGTAAATTTAAACTCATTTCTACCGCAGTGAATGTTTCAGTGGAAAACCTTATCTCCATCTTTTTGAAAAACTTATCATTCATTGCGAAGATCGGTTTTCGCTTCAAAATGATGAAAACAATTTAAAATTCCTATTTTCTGAAGAAATGTTTAAGAATATAAATTCGCCCTAACAGGTAAGAAAGTTGATTCTTTCGGAAATGGATTTTGAAGCATAGAATTAACGGAGTGAGATATATTCTTTGCAAAAGATTTAAATTCTTTTGAAAACTCTGTAGGATGATTGCTTATATTTATAAACAATAAATGTCTTTAAGTTGGCACAAAATAAACGTATCTGTCTATTTTATTTTTTCAATTTTTTTTCAGTTGCCGTGTTGGTTTAAAAACAGTAAATGATATGTGGAATACATTTCTTTGTGCTCTACTTTCTACGCAAACCCAAATATAAGCTTATAATAGACTCTATACAATGACACATTGACTTAGACATGACTTTTGTAATTTCGGTATATATATATATATATATATATATATATATATATATAGTAACAACTTCCGGGCTGCTGACAGGTCCAGTTTTCGATGGTGTCCCTCATTTCCTTATCACAGGTGAACCGTTAACCTTTCAATGATTTTTATAAGGGGTGAAAATATGGAAATTACATGGTGAGATATCGGGGCTGTACGGAAGGACATCCCATTGAACTTCTGTTAACAAATCTATGTTCTTCTTCTTGGCCACATATGACATAGCGTTGTCCTAGAGCAGCACTCTCCCTTTCTAGAGCTTGCCTTCACGCTTGTTTTTATGGCATGTTTAGGCCTTAGCAACGTTTTCCAACCTTTTACTTCGCAGTAGAATGACCTCAATGATTAGAGGCGTCAGAAAAGTAACTGAGCATCACTTTTGTGGCCTTCATGGCCGAGTGAGATTTTTCTTTTTTTTGGAGGTGGGGAGCCGGGAAGCAGTCACTCCATGTTCTATCGGCAAACATTGCGATTAGATACAACGCCGCTCCAGAAAAAGTCTCCTTTCATTTGGTTACATTTTATAGTGGGAATAAGCCGAAGAAGTTTCCTTTCATTTATGACATTTAGGAGTCAAACACAATACGCAGCTAGATTGTGCCAGATCATTTATGCATCCTTGTACCGCATATAATAAGTACAGACTACTGTAGCATAGAAGGCACATACAAGCACAAAACATATTAAACATTAATTGAAATTATGAAATATAAACACCATAATTTGCTTCTTGTCAAAAATTCATATATTCGCCGAACATACCCATTCTAGAATTGCGTGCTCTGCACACAAATGACCAGTCTATAGGTGATAAGTATACAGTTTTTTGACTTCAGACCCAGTACAGGCATACGATTTGTGTCGGAAAGGTTATTAGCTGCAAAATGCTGGTGAAGTGATTAGCGGCTTGAAGTACATTGATGGCAGTCGAGTAGTACACACGTACCCCTGCAGAGCAAGAGTGTCGCCAATGACTTGTCCGATATATTTGCTTAGCACTTTTCCCTCGAGTCGGAGATAAATCGGAGGTATGTATGTACTTCCCAACTGCTGTCAACGTACTTCAAGCAGCTAATTGCTTCTCCGGTAGTTTGTATTGTTAATAATTTGTACCACACAAATCGTATGTGTGGACCTGAACCGGTCCTTAAATGCATCGATATTTCGAGACTGTGGGCGAATTGTAATGAATTGGCTTATCAAATAAACAAGAGTGCTGATCAACTGGAAATGTATTAATAGCATATAGCTAAACTTTATATTTCTGTATTATGAAAGAGTATCCCACAGGTAGATAATCACTGTTCTAATGGATGGATAATAAATTATACAACTATAAATCGTTTCTGGAAGGTCATTTATGAATAAGCTGAATAAAAACTGTTTTTAAAAACACGCTTTTATTAGTGTACTAAAATGCAGAAACTTATTATTTTATCAAAAATCTGGGGTGAAAACAAAAACGTAAAGGCGTGAGCGCTGTTAGTAATAGTGTAAGTAAATTGGAATCTCACTCTTAATATATATTAATTTTTAATGAATATTTAGGGATTTTCTTTTCTATGATACTGTAGATTAATTTTGACCTTGGATTTCAGCGCATCGCAATTTTACGTCTTTGTTTTATTTTTATAAAACGAAGACGTAAAACTCCCTCCCTTATTTTTTTATAAAATAAATTTGTTTCTACTATTCAGTACAGCACGAATAAAAGATTGTTAAAAAAAACATCCTTTTTCATTTTTTTATAGATTTTATTTTTTAATTTATAATTCATTTTTTCAAATACCATGGAATCTTGAAATAGATTTTTCCACAAATTCACAAACAGGTGGCGATACTGGTATAAAATCAAAATTTAATTAAATGAATCAATTATCCGATAATAAAATTCTGAAAATATTAAAATGATGTATTGTCATCGAGAACATATAAGTGTAATAAATTTCAGACCTCTAACACATTAGAAGTGAGTGAAAATTCGATTTCCTTCTTTACAAACATGAAACGAGTCAAGAATAATAAAATTTTGTGAGAAAGGAAATTAATATAAGTTACTACAGAAGAGCCCTTCAGTTCGAAACATTAATAAATATAAAGGATAAAAAGAAGTACCTTCAGCATCTTCATAAACGATGCAAGACATAAATAGCTGGAAGCACACACCCAAAAACAAATAATTGAAATAAACGAAAATTGCGGTAGTATCACTTCGAATTTATCAGAATAATTTAATCTTAATTCAGTTTAACTGATGAAATTAAACGCTTTGTTATATCTTTTATCAATGATAATAAATTGTAAAACCTAAACACAAAGCAATCAAGGATTCCAAAACGAAAGATTGATGTTTGTTATCTTTCAGCATTTCATTTTGAAATCAGTTAATATAACTAATTAATTAGTTCCTTTTATTACAGAATTCTCTTTTTGCTCTTTCTTTTTCAAAATTGTATCAAATAGGGGAGACCAGGTGAAGATAGCGAATGGCTTATTTTCAGTTCATACTGCTTTTACTTCTCCACCATACAGATATTAATAGCGCTCCACACTGCTAGAAAGTAAGCCAGCGAAAGTGGTCTCCCCTAAACTTTCTCGTATACTCCTAACACATGTAGAGAAAAGCTAAAAGGCAGTAAAACGAACAAGAACCCCTAACCCAGTGGAGAAAAAAATAAACGAAACGTTATACCACGATTTCTGAAGGTCGTCCAACGCGGAAGTGGAATTAGAAGCAGGTGTGATTACCAATAGGGCTGGGTGTAAGATAAAGAAAAGGTTGAACGCTTTTTTTTAACCGATTGACACAAAAATTGGACACAAATCTACCATCAAGGTAAGAAGGCCACATACCAAATTTCATTTATCAAAATAATTTTTTAAAGAAGTTATTGCGTACAAAAGTATGCGATTATACAGATAAACAGACAGTCAACCCTTTGACGGATTTGGTTCAAAATTTGATACAAACCTACATTCCTGATGATGAATATGTGTACCAAATTTTATCCACCTGTCTATTTAAGTTTGTGAGTTATCGCGTTCATATTAACACGGACATACAGACATTCCGTGGAAGGATTTTGTCCAAAATTTGATAGAAACCTACAAATTATGTATAAAGACCACATACCAAATTTCATCCCTGTAGCTTTAATAAGTTTTGAGTTATCGTGTTCACAGACAGACATAATTCCAAAATTGTGTTTTTCGGACTCGGGGAGGTCTAAAGCGTGGAGATTCGTTAATATCTCGTGTTCGAATTATTTGACGATTTCAATACTTTCTCTTCGTATACGAGAAAATAAAAAGCGAGCAGCGAATCCACTTCCCGCATTTCGTTGTCGATGTGGTGTTCGTGTTTTTTGCCTGACGTATTGTAATTTTTAAGACCTTTAACGTAAGATCTCGTGGACATATTTGGTTGTTTTTTGCCATGCATGGCTGCCGAAGACAATACGCTTTTCAAAATCACTAGTTATTTGTATCTAATTCTTGTTAATCCCGTGAAAAAAGGAATCGCTCTAAACCTTAAGGTTGAGTTTTCTGATCTCCTTCGTATTGAATGAATGAACATTTCCGACCAGGGCAAGATGACCGAGGCAATTCGATGATCTCGTTATCTTTCCCTAAATGCTTTTTGCTGTTTTCTTTTTCGTAAAATATATGATTTTTTTTATTTATTTTGTATATTTTCCTGAGCTATATGATCCACTATCTGTTCCATAATATGTTGCAAGGTGTGAGACCTACAGAAAATATTTTAATACGCTTACGTATGAAAGAGATGTCGATTCCGAGGGACACACAGAAGGTGGAAGAAGAATGTTTAAAGCAGCAAAGACAAGAGGCTAGGGTGCATAAAAGGAGTTATTACAAAGAAACTTAAGTTTGATTCCTTTTAAAAAACCCGAACTTTTGACACTCATGACATCAGTTCAAACTTCCAAAGAAAATATGATACAGTGCCCTGCGTGTGATGAGATCTATGTTGATCCTCCGTCAGAAGATTAAATAGAGTGTTGCAAATGCCACACATGGTGGATCGAGGGCTACTCAGACTCTGAATGAGGAGAATTTGTGTCTCATTTTTATAAATGAAAAACATTGGTTTTGAGTTATATTAATTTACTATCAGCTCAATTTTAAAGAAAATAACCCTTTCATTACATACTATTCGAGGAAAAAATACTTAACAACGTTGAATTAATTAGTATTCTGCCTTATATTTTCTAAAAAAATGTATTGAATTTTTATCATGATTTTCATCTTGTTTTATCATAATTTTCTTCAAGTTGGCACTTTTGCTTTGCTTTTTTTTAATTGCAAAATAACTTTGATTATATCAGAATATAAATGTCTCAATTTAAGTAAAACACAACAAAAGGTCTATCTAATAATACATGCAAAGAAAAAATTTATCACAAGAAACTGAATGTATTAAAAATGGTTAAATATTAACATAGCCTTCTTGTCTTGGTCTGCCCTACATGCTGTTTTTGATGAGAAGGAAAAATATCGATCCTTTTTTTCATTATCTTTTAATTCAGTATCATTCCTTACCCGTTTCGTGATTTTTATTATCAGGAATACTATTGGAAATTTAGTACTTAATTACTGATGAAATTTTAAAACAACGGAATTTCGATCCTGCTCACTAAAAAGCCGTTGAAGATAAAAGTTTCTTTCCGTTTAAAAAAATTGTTTTCAAAAACGCATGAAGTTGATATTTGTTCATGAAATAAATTTTTAGTCCATTTGCAACCTCTTTTTAGCAGTTTACTTATGTAGATAACGAACACTATTTTCGACATTTATTTTAATAACTATGATTATTTTCACATTTCAAAGGGCTACTTTTTGAAATGACGAGTAAATTTTTATTTTTAATGGAATAATATATTTAATTATGGTATCTATTAACGAATATTTTTAAAATTTCAGTAAACTTTAAACGAAGTCATCTCTAATAAATGGACATATCCTAGGAGTTGAGTGAGAAAAAAAGCTTTAATTTTCCTGTCGCTTTTAGACAATTATGAATAAGTTTTCTTGAAACATTTTTTTATCGGAAAATTTCAAGATTCTTCCAATACATAATTTAGAGAGAATGCGTTATAAAAGAAATAAAATAAACCAGTGGGAGTATTCTCCAATCTTCCTCGTATACTTCCACACTTTACCTCGTTTTGTATTTAGCTTCGACGTACAGAAATGAGAATTGAATACTCGTTATATACAACTTTCCGTTGATCGATCTGCTCCAGAATTAGATCTGTAATTTTGAGGTTCACACCACATATCAGATTTCATTTTGCTAGCTTGTTGCATTTTTTGGATTATCGTGTTGACATGCACATGAATAAGGCAGGCCGATAGATAGTCAACAAGTAGATGTCATAGATTTCGGACTCGGAGAGGTCTCGAACGTGGACATACATCAAAATCTCGTGGTCAAATTTTGTGATGACTTTCTATATACTTCATATACGAGAAAGTAACAAGAAAGCAAATACGAAAGATAAAGCCTTTTATGTCCTCGCTTACATGTCCATAATAAAAAGTCCCATCACTTAAGCAAACATTTCAAAACCGCGTCCCTATTGAACGTATCCCAACATCTTATTTTTCAAACTGCGTTTCATCACAGTTATTAGTTTCGCACCTCTCACCCAAGAAGGCGACAAATTACCAAACTCAGCGGAAGAAAACCGTCTCTTCTTCAGAATGCTTTACTATTTACAAGCTGTTTTGACACTCACTAATGCATCTGCGGCGACAACATAATGAATAGTACACAGCTCAATTAGATCTGGGTGGGTCTCTTCCAACAGAGCCAAGGCCAGAGGAAAAAAATCCTTTTCTTCCGATTCATTTCTTTTTCCCTTCACTTTAGATCAATGATTTATGAGAATATTTCGGCACAATTGCTG
>BGPR01043783.1:0-12832 GCA_013235015.1 Araneus ventricosus | reverse complement strand
TATTTAAATTGAATCAATCTTCAAAATACTTCTTATATTTTAAAACTTATCCAAATAACTTTGATATGTAGTTTCGCAAAACAATAAAAGGTTCCAAATAAGTAACATTTTATTTTATAATGAAAAATGCCCAATGTAAAAGAGTAGAAAACACAAATTTTCGTTTGTTAATGAAAAAATGTTTTATCTGAAATGTATACAATAATAACAAACAGAAAAAATATTGAAATACAAAAACAAAAGGGGAACTACATTGTTTTATAAATTGATAACCTGTTATAATATTAAAATTTTCTTTTTGAAAATATAAAAGGAAAGTTTATTTAATAAATAACTATAAAAATATACAAAACATTAGCATACTTGAAATTTGTCTGCAAGAACAAATGCAAAATATTTTATTTTACTATATGGCTGATACTCCGAATGCGAACGAACTGTTCAATGGAAGATTAAGCTTCTGAGAAAACTCCTTGGGTTGCCCGTCGTGTTTCACACAATCCAATATTCAGATTCACTACTAGTGATTAAACTCTGAGGAATAGATGTAACAGACTACCTTTTAACAAGTACCTACGATTAATTCATAGATGCTGGAAACCAAGTCCTGCTGAATACAAGTTGAACAGATGTGTTCAATTTAGAACTAGATAAGCAGAAAAAGCATTCTCTAGAGGTGTTTCTTTAAGCTGCCCTGCAAAAGAATGTCTACTGACCATTAGGGGAACAGATGTGGATCCGCGCACAAACATTACCCCCTGTATACCATGAAAGTGATAGTGTCGGGAACAAGGAATGTATTGAATGTTATCACCTGCAATTTATCTTCAAATGACGGACATCCACTTTGGGCTGCCCCTTCCCCCGCACCGAAAAAGAGAGTGACCACATGATGCCTGGAGCAATCGAACCTGGTTTAGGACTGAACAATGTTATAACTTTTTGCCTTTTGCTCTGCTCAGGATTCGGAAACACGTGGACCTCCATGTAGCAAAGAGAATTGTTGGATTCTTATCCACTATATCCACCAATTACTTTTTTTACCCGATCTTTGAAGGAAATTTTTAAAACCAGAAAAAAATTTCAATATATTTCTTTTTAGAAAAATTATTAATATTTTATGCCTTTTTTTACATAAAAGATGGTTGAAAGAATTTTTTAAAAAGGATAAGAAAAAATTTGATGAATTTTGCAAAATCCGTCAGCGGCGCGGGGCCTTTCAGAAGAGCGGGGCCTTGTACGGTCGCACCGTTCGCACCCCTCTCGGGCTGGCCCTGATTATACACAACCTACTGATAGTTCCGATTTTAGGATATTTAAATTGAATCAATCTTCAAAATACTTCTTATATTTTAAAACTTATCCAAATAACTTTGTGATATGTAGTTTCGCAAAACAATAAAGTTTCAAATAAGTAACATTTTATTTTATAATGAAATGCCCAATGTAAAAGAGTAGAAAACACACAAATTTCGTTTATTAATGAAAAATGTTTATCTGAGAGCATACAATAATAATAATGGATCTGGAAAAAAATATTGAAATACAAAAACAAAGGGAACTACATTGTTTATAATTGATAACCTGTTATAATAAAATTTCTTTTTTTTGAAAATATAAAGGAAAGTTCCCCATTTAATAAAATAACTATATAAAAATATACAAAACATTAGCATACTTGAAATTTGTCTGCAAGAACAAATTCAGAATATTTTATTTTACTATATGGCTGATACTCCGAATGCGAACGGACTGTTCAATGGAAGATTAAGCTTCTGAGAAAACTCCTTGGGTTGCCCGTCGTGTTTCATACAATCCAATATTCAGATTCACTACTATTGATTAAACTCGGAGGAATTGATGTAACAGACTACCTTTTAACAAGTACCTACGATGAATTCATAGATACTGGAAAACCACACTTTTGACAAGAAAAGCGAGAAACCCCTGTGAGATATATGCTTCATTATCGCTTAGCAGTCCTGCTGAAAACAAGGAACAGATGTGTTCAATTTAGAACTAGATAAGCAGAAAAAGCATTCCTCTAGAGGTGTTCTTTAAGCTGCCCTGGGAAAGACTATCTGCTGCCCATTAAGGGAACAGATGTGGATCCGCACACAAGCATTCCCCTGTATAACCTGAAAGTAATAGTCTCGGGAACAAGGAATTTATCTTCAAATGATGGACATCGCACCGAAAAGAGTGACCATATGATGCCTGGAGCAATCGAACCTGGTTTAGGACTGAACAATGAAACCACTAGCTGTTATGCCCGACGTTGATCGAGATTAAAATATTTTCATGTCTAATATTTTTGATGTAATAATTGCTTTTGTATAGAAAATTACAATACCCAAAATTCTTTTATCGTCTGAAACGTTTTTTAATTAAAATGAGAATATCAATTGAACCAGGCGATTTTTAAAAACCGCCGATATCTAATTTTCTCCATTAGTTATTAATATTTGTTGCATAAGTACTTCAAATTTTGTTCATAAATCTTGCAGTGTAAGAAAGATTTTAATGGATGTTTTGGGACAATTAATTACATAGTAAATTTTTCATTAAGAAAAAGCGTTAAAATAAATATGAATAAAAAATAATAAAATTAGTCTTCATCCATAATTCTTCTAATGTGATCTAGCAACAGTTCTGATGTATTCTTGTTCTTTACCAATAAAAAAAGTGTTACAAATTGTAAATTTTATATACAATTTAATTTTTGAAAAATTATTAAGGTGTCATGAAAAGCTAATTTTTTAAACTTTTAATATGTTTAACAATAGTTTTTGTGACATAATTCATATTTTGAAAAAATATCACGGGAACTGCCAAAATCTTGCTTAATTTCCAATTAATTGAAATTTAATAATAAGATGTGAGGCTTTTAAAAGTTGACGGCGATCTCTCTCTTCTTATGTAAAATATGTTTATAAAAATAGGCAAAATTTCAGAAATAAAGATAAAAAAGTTCAAAGCCTAACCGTTGCCTAACAACGGAGTAGCTACAAATTTGCGTTATTTTAAAATCGTCTGCAGGTAATTAAGAATTTATTAAATTTTGAAAAATTAATAAAAATTGGAGGAAAAATGTCACAGATATAAAATTTGTATCATTGAAAACGTAAAATTTTGAACTTTAAGATGGTATAAAAATATTTTTGTGGAACAAATTGCGCCGAAGTTATTGGGGAAAAACGGTTTCGGTTAATTTCTAATTAACTGACTGTTTAATTAACTTTTGGGCTTCGAAAAGTTAACAATAATCTTCTTCTTGTCTTAAACAATAAGTGTGCAAAGTTTGGTTGAAATCAGTCCAGTAGTTTAGGAGGAGATGTGGAACATACATTCATACAAACATACACACCCACAATGACTTTTATTTATATTAAGATTATTCTTGAAGGAATTAGATTTTTTTTCGAGGAAGGAAGGAAGGAAGAACAACGAGGAAAGCTCTGTTTCACCCAAGCTCTTTTTTTCACCAAAGGCCAATCGACCAATAGCATTGGCTGGCATAATCTAGCGAAAGTGACGTCATTTAGCCGTAGTTACGATTGAACGCATTACGTAGTTACTGAATGTGCAGCAGTGTCTTAAAATATATTTCTTTGTCTCGCAAATTTTGCTTTCTGTCTCAGGATTTTCACATTGTAATTTTTTAATATTGCTTTGGATTAAAGTACTCGGTACTGTTTTCCTACAGTTGAAATATCATTATCGCAAAGAAAAATAAGCGGAAAATCAACAATGTATATTTTTGTTTTTATTTGTTTTCAAAACTTTTTTATGTCATTGTGAGTGGTTTTTTTTTTCATATTGTAGAAGTCACGATGCCAAGGGCAACACAGTGCGCTTACTGCTAGTCTATAATAAAGAACTAATTCAAATATCGAGTCCAATTCAATAGCTTTTTCCTTACGTCTTCCAAATAATTAGTGAAATAGACAAAACAAGATTGTTCTTTGCGAGATACAAATATAATGAGTAGCACTGGGGATGAAGCGAGCATCTCACTTTTTGGTGGGTGGTAGGATACTGAAAGTGTCGACTCTAGAAAAGAACTTTATTGACGTAAAAAAAAATGATGACGTCTAATACACAAATGTGTTCGTAGTGTGTTATATAAAACCCTTTTTGATGAAATTTACTTTAAAAAATACATACACAAAAAGAAAAAATTATAAGACTGCATTTACAAGATTTATCATTGTGTCATATACATACATAAAGATTTCACCGCCCTGCAAAAAGCACATGGTTGAAAGTTGATGACAGTTACCAAGAGCACGTTTTAACATTTAAACAACTTTGTGTGTTGCATTAACATTAATACTTTTTAAAATTTCAAAATATACCAAAATACTTCATAGAATGCAGCATGGAATACACATTAAAAATTTCATCACATCAATTATAAAAGAACAAGCAAAAGAACTTAAAACATAAGGAAATTCAGTTTACGATTCAATTATCAATTACCATTAACTTTTACCATGGCATTTTCCGTATAAATTTTAAAAAATTTCTTCACACAAAATTACCAAAACAACATTACAATAATGCATCAATCAATAGGGTTCAATTTACTGTGTCATATACGATCAAGAACTTTGAAAGTACGAATGCATAAAATTATTACCCCGACCTGAGGAGCCGTTCGATGAATCTGAATGATTCGGATGTCGCAAATAATAATGCAGGATACTGTGGTCTCTTACAAAATAGCTCTCATCAGCCTATGCACAGGCTCCTCCCTAAGAAGATACGTCCCGACATCGGCGATGGCTTCACCACCATTTCTGTGCCCCCTAGGGGAAGCGAGAACCGGCACATTGAGTCGGGCCTGTCTCATCCACGCACTCGCAATGCCCCCACGTAATGAGTAGGTTTAAAGTAATAAGTGAAAGAATGAGCTAAAAGCTAGAAATGTATTCAGAAAATTTAGTAATGTAAAAGTTAAACAAATTCATGAAAAAAATCGATAAAGGTGAATTTATTTTTATGAATAACGATTATGACGAATAGATGGCCCCCCCCCCCCAAAAAAAAGTCAATTGTTTAACTTACACCTCTAGCCTATGGAGATTCATTTGTGACTATTTCTTTATAACACAGCGAATGTTAAGTCTGTTCACTTTGCTTTAAAAAAAACGGCAACATTAATGAATCCAAACGTTTGTAATAAATTCCAAAAATGATTTGTAAGAATTTTCAATGGAATCAAATTATGCTGTCGTGATGAATACAAACCGCATCGCGCTAGTTTAATTTTGTAATTCATTGTACATTTTACAGGAGGTAAAAAGACGTGACGTCATAACTTGGCATAAGACGACTTTGATGATATGCGTAGTTATCTTTATGTCGTGACTGTCACATCTTATGAATATAATCATATGAATCGAACATTAGTGGCACCAGTGGGGTGTCCGAGGGGTCCAGGCCTCCCGTCGGGACAAAATTTCATACTCTGCCCACGCTATTGGCTATTCAACTAGTAGATAAATAAAGATCTGGTGAAACTTTGAGAGGGTCATCATTAGGCCCCTCTCCTTGTACAGCAGGTCGTGCCCCCCCCCCCTGTCGGGGAAACCCTGTCTCCCCGTCGATCAGACCGTGCCCCCTGTCGGGCGGATTCTAACGCCAATCCTGGAATCGCAATACATGTTACACGTGAAATTAAAGAGCTTAGAAATTCTCTACAAATAGGTGATATATTTATATTCACTCCAGCTTTAATAGTTTGCGAGATAATCGATCTCAAAGGGATAAATTTGTAAAAAATTGTTATCTGACGAGCTTCTCGCGGACATATTAATTTTCACAACTACACTGTTGTTGTGGATGGTATTTTTCTTCTAAATAGAGTGAAATAAGAATCATGAAGCAATCTGCACTGTCTGTGACAATTATATAAATAAGTATTATGGCAGTAACAACTGCACAGTTATCTTCATGATCCAACAACACTACTTGTCGAACAGGATCGAGGCTCAAGATTGAAAAAATGTGTTGACTTTAGATTTGAGGTAATGGCTGTCATAGTACCGTAAGAGAATTTCTTTGTCCAATTCTCCTAACAAAACTAGACCAATAAAGATAATCTCATATCACTTTGGTAAAGCTGAAATAGGATTTTGTCTAAGTAGTATTAATGTTGACATTGGAATTGTCAACACAGCTTTAAAAAATCATTATTTTAGAGCAATGTCGTGATTATAAGAGAAGATGTTGATCTTCTCGTGTTGCTCAGAGCCTTGACTCCAGAGGATACAAATATCCTTTTTATGAAATCAGGTGTTGACAAGATGGAAACCAAAATATTTTCCTCACAAGTAAAAAAAAAGTTATCTTAAAGGTGAAATCTTCTCCCTCCAGATTTTTCTCACCACAATTTTTTGTTCATACACGAAATGATATGGAGCAAAATGCGGTTGTAGGAAAGTTGGAGTTATATGCAACATCATATGTAGGAATTGCCAGTGCATGTAAGCAAAAACACAACCTTAAATTTCATTTTATTTTGAAATTTATGTTTTGTGGTCGTAAGTGCGGATGGTCGCAAGTTGAGAATAAGTATAGTGCATTTTTGGATTCTCTACTGTTTTGCAGTTTAATGAATGTATTGCTTTTAAATTTTTTGTTTTAAAATACAGTGAAAAACGTTTAACACGAAGTCGATTAACTTGAAAAATTGGTTAACATGAAATAATACTGCGGTTCTGACAAAATACTATGCAATTTTATATATTGTTACAAAGCTATAAAGTTGTTACCCTGAGATGCTAATCTTGGCGACATATTTGGGGACCATTTTGGCGACAAAAGGAATTTTCTAGAAGGACCTCGAACTTTCCACCTATTTCTACTGGCTTCATGAACTTTCTGGAGATTACAACACTTCCTACGTAATGAAGTCACTTCCTGTTGGAAAAGTATAAAAGCAAGCTCCCAGCCAAGAAGAGTCGGTTGGATTTTGATCAGCAAGGCAAGCTGGTGAGCTGATAAGAAACCTTTGAGCGCTGTGTTGAGATTTATTGGTAATCTCTGTTATGAACTTCTACGAGTGCTGTTTTAATACTTGTACTACGTTTCTTTCCTTAGAACATTTGTATAATAAAGAGCTTTATTTTTTTTATCCTGCTTATTGGAATGCATAAACGTACACCCACAAGACAATTTCATTGCAATATATATATTTTTTCTTTTAACACGATAAGATGTCTCTTCTCGGACGAGAAAAATATCCCTACTTTCTGCAATCGCATCATCTAGATCTTTTGAATTTTTTTTGTTAGACCGAACAAAATAAACAATGGCTGGTACTGTTGCTAGGTTACTGTTTGTCTTTGGGTAAGTAGAGGCACTGCCAGTGTCAAAACATTTCAATCTACTGGTCAGTTGGTTTCTGAATTCGGTGATGGGTGTGTCGAAATCTATGAGTTTTGTGTTGAAATTGTGAACTATTTAGTTGGAGGAATATGCAGAGTCGAATAACTTGTAAAGCAACATGCAATATTTTAAAGTCCTTTTTATTTATGATGGACACGGACATAGAACATTAAGTTTGAGACATAAACTTACACAGAATAACACGTCCTTCACGGACTCGTTTTTCACAGCGTCTGAGCGTGCGCACAACCACGCAGGGCGGCGCCACCTACTCAGGTGAATCCAAATCAGATTGTGAGGGGAAATGGGTTGATGATGTAATTATGCCAACACCCCCCCCCACACACACAATGTCAATACATTTACCTGAAGTACTTGTCTGTACTAACAATGCCTAGTGCTTCCAGGCATTTATAATGCTTTGGAGATGGTAATGCCTTCGTTAAGACATCTGCCGCCATATCCTCGGTAAGACTTAAGTTTGATGTGCGGTTTCCCGCCAAGGTGGCAAAAATCACGCCAACTATGAAATACTCGCCAAAAGTCTGCCATATTTTCATTAAAGGGTTGCAATAAAATAACTAGCGTGCACAACATTTGGCGAGAAATCGCCAGAAAAAATTGAACTTTGGCGAACGCACATTAAACTTAAGTCTAGCCGCGTACACTTTTTAAATCTGCACCGCACAATTCATTAAGCAATTTACGTAAATAAATAGCTTCTTTTGTGCCATCGGAGAGTGCCATGTATTCTGCTTCCGTAGATGACAAAGCAACGGTACATTGCTTACGACTCTCCCAACTAATTGCACTACCACTTAGAATAAAACAAAATCCTGTATATGATTTTCGATCATCAAAGAAATTAGCCCAATCCGAATCTGTGTATCCAAATAAGGGTTCATCAGTATGTTTAAAAATTAACCCGAAATTAATTGTTTTCTTTAAATAGCGTAAGACACGTTTAGCTGCTTTCCAATGTGTATTATCATAATAATTTAGAAATTGACTTAATTTACTAACTGTATTGGCGATATCCGGTCTTGTGGATGTTGCAAGATACAACAACCCACCAACTAATTCACGATATGGTACACCCTCCGTATCGCATTCATCAGACCTTTTTAATCGAATGTTGAGATCCATTGGACAAACAACAGTTTTAGCTTCAGTCATATCAAAACGGTTTAAGAGTTCTCTAATGTAACTCTGTTGACTCATAGCCACAATTCCATTTTGTTGTTGAAAATTTAAACCTAAACAATATTTAGCTAAATATGCATATTTTATTTCTAAATCTTTCTTTAGGTGAATTTTAAATTTTTGTAACATGCTAGGTTCATGAGATGTAAACAATATATCATCGACATAAACCATTATTAAAGTTAATCCTACAAATATGCCTTTCTTTGATCTAGCAGAAAACTTGTGACTGGGTTTGTTATCTAAACAATATGCCGTACAACCAAATGTCTTAAAATAACTAACATTAGGTACAATTTCATTAAACAACTCATATGGGGTTTTTCCAGAAAGAGCTTTGGTCGGGTATCTATTACTTAAGTAATTGGCAGTATTTACAGCTTCTGCCCACATATTTAAGGGTAATTTTGCTTGCGATAAAAGGCAACGTGCCATTTCAACAAGTGATCTGTTTTTACGTTCAGCTATACCAGATTGTTCTGGACAATAAGGAACTGTTAATCTGCGTTTTATTCCATTTGTTTTGAGGAAATTATCAAATTCAGTGTTAATGAATTCTTCTCCATTATCACTCATAAAAATTTTAATTTTAACAGATTTTTGATTTCCCCAAAGACATTTTATTTCTTTAAATGCAGCTAACGCGTCACTTTTAGATTTCAAAAATTTAACTACACAATATCTTGAATATTCATCAATGAAAGTCATGAAATAAAGAGACTTACCGATTGAGGGTACCCTTATTGGTCCGCACAGATCAGAGTGAACTATTTCCAATAAACTAGTTACACGGTTAGACTTTTTTAGGGAAAGGTGCACGTGTTAACTTATTAATCGCACATATTTCACAATCAAAATTAACTGGTGATTTCGATATATTTAACCCACGAATATTACCCCTTTTAATTGATTCCTTTAAATCTTTCATATTTAGATGACCCAGTCTACAATGCCATTTAACTAGGTCGGCACATTTTGTTTTCGGAGTATCCAATTATTCACTGGCGTGTTTAGCACTTTGATTTGTATCACTACCTCGTAAATAATAAAGGTTATCCTTTCTGTCAGCTACCAATTTCACTTTAGCCTTTGCATTAATTAGAGTCGCAACATCACTTTTAAATGTCACAGTGTAACCTCTATCACACAGTTTTGCCACTGATAATAAATTTGTTCTCAACTCAGGAACAAATAAAGCGTCATTCACGTCAACAGTCTGAATGTTGTTGTTCACTTCTGCTTTGATGACCGCTTTGCCACAGCCTTTTACTTCGGTTGTTCCATTGTTAGCAAGTTTCACCTCACTGACGTCGGTTTCGCCAAGGGTGACGAATATGGATTCGTCGCTGCTAAGATATTGGGTACATCCACTGTCCACCATCGCTTCTCCTTATTAGACGCAAGGAGTGCATCAGCTGTGTTATTATTCCATTTGGTGCTTGTCAAAAGACTATCATTCTCATGCTTACGGCCAGGAGTGGATTGTTTTTGACTTTTACACTGAGCGGCCTTGTGATCGCCCCACTTATTACATTTGAAACATTTAATTTTGAACTTATTGTCAACCTCTTTCTGAGATTTAGATTTACTGTTCCATGAAGCATTCTTGCGTTTGTGATGGCACGCTGTAAAAGAACCAGAATCAGCAGACTGAGCGCCGGAGTCATGGCGCCTCGCTTCGCTCTCCTCGATTATTTTGATTCGGAGAACATCTGCCGATGGAAGATCATCACGTGATTCGATTGCGCATCGAAAATTTTCATAACTCGCTGGTAAACTGTAAAGCAACATAATCGACAGTAAATTTTCGTCGATTTTTATTTCCATTTCAGACAGTTTATAACAATATCGAAGAATTTTCTCAGATGATCTCCGAGGAACGTCTCCGGTGTCATTTTGGGCTGGATAAGCGATTTCAGAAGTGTCGCTTTTCGGGCGGGGCCTTTGGATTGTCGTCTCTTCCAGCTGGATCATATGATATCTCGAAGTTACGCAATTTTTGATTTGCTAGTTCTGCTAGCATAAATCTGCTTTCCTTTTCCTTGTTTCCGTCATTTTACTACATGCTTCTCTCAACTCTGCATTTCCATCAATGAGCTCGGGTTTCACTTTACCTCAACGTAAGTCAACAAATCGTTTTTTTCTAGTAGAGCTCTCATTTTATGTTCCATGTTTCGTAGTTGTCACGGAGTTAATAACAATTCTATACGCATTGCTCCATCCTTCATACCAGTACTTTCAACTACCATGATTTAAGAATCTAGACTGGGCCCATAACCTGTGAGTATTTAGTTGGAGGAATATGCAGGGTCAAGATAACTTGTAAGCAACATGCAATATTTTAAAGTCCTTTTTTATTTATGATGGACGGGACATAGAACAGTAAGTTTTGAGACCTTAAACACACAGAATAACGTCCTTCGGACTCGTTTTTCCTGGCGATCTGAGCGTGCGCACAACCACACCGGCGCCACCTACTCAGGTGAAGATCAAATCCAGATTGTGAGGAAATGGGTTGATGATGTAATTATGCCAACACCCCACACAATCAATACATTTACCTGGAAATTTACTTGTCTGCCTTTTTGTTGCTTCCAGGCATTGCAATGTACCTGGAGATAGTATTAAGCTTCGTTAAGACATCTGCCGCCATATCCTCAGTAAGACTTAAGTTTGATGTGCGGTTTCCCGCCAGGTGTAAAAATCCGCCAACTATGAATACTCGCCAAAAGTCTGCCATATTTTTCATTAAAGGGTTGCAATAAAATAACTATGATGCACAACATTTGGCGAGAAATCCTTAAGTGAACTTTGGCGAACGCATTAAACTTAAGTCTAGCCGCACACTTTTAAATCTACACAATTCCATTCAAAACAATTTACGTAAATATTAACTTCTTTTGACGTGCCATCGGAGGTGCCATGTGTTCTGCTTCCGTAGATGACAAAATAGCAGTCTTACGACTCTCCCAACTAATTGCTACCATGAATAAAACTAAAATCCTGTATATGATTTTCGATCATCAAAGAAATTAAGCCCAATCCGAATCATGTATCAAATAAAGAAGGGTTCATCAGTATGTTTAAAATTAACTTGAAATTAGCTGTTTTCTTTAAATAGCGTAAGACACGTTTAGCTGCTTTCCAATGTGTATTATCATAATAATTTAAGTGACGAATTTTAACTGTATTGGCGATATCGGTCTTGTGGATGTTGCAAAGATACAACAACCACCAACTAATTCACGATACTGGTACCACTCGTATCGCATTCATCCAGAACCTTTTTAATCGAAGATATTTGAGATCCCATTGGAGCCAACAAGTTTACTCAGCCATCAAAACAGTTTGGTGAGTTCCTCCAATGTAATCTGTTGATCTATGCTGACAAATTCCATTTGTTGTTTGAAATTTAAACCCTAAATCAATATTTTAGCTAAATATGACATATTTTATTTTCAAATACTTTCCCTTTGGAATAGAATTTTGTATATTAGGTTCATGAGGATGTAAACAATATACATGATATAAACCATTGTAAAGTTAATCCACAAATATACTTTCTTTGATCAGCAGAAAACTTAGTACAGGGTTTGTTATCTAAACAATATAGTACAACCAAATGTCTCAAAAATAACTAACATTAGGTACAATTTCATAAACAACCTCATATGGGGTTTTCAGAAAAGAGCTCTTTGGTTCATACAGCTTACATTAAGTAAGTAGCAGAAATTTACAGTCCTACCATCATATTTAAGGGTAATTTTGTTTAGCAGCAAAAGAGTGCCATTTCAAAAAGTGGATCTAGTTTTCGTTCAGCCTATTAAGTTGATTCTGGAAATAAGAACTGTTAATCTGCGTTTTATCTCATTTGTGAGAAATTAATCACCAGATGTGTTAAATGAATTCTTCCTCCATGTATCCAAGTAAGAAATTTTAATTTTAATAGATTTTTTGATTTCCCCAAGATATTTTATTTCTTTGAAATGCAGCTCTAACGCGCTCTTAGATTTCAAAATTTAAACTACACATGATCTTGAATATTATCAATGTAGTAAGCTGCATGAAATAAAGAGACTACTCATTGAGGTACCCTTATTGGTCCACGGACTCAGTGAATCATTTCCAATAAACTAGTTACAGTTAGGACTTTTAGGAAAGGTGCACGTGTTAACTTGATAATGCACATATTTCACAATCAAAATTAACTGGTGATTTCGATATATTTAATATT
>BGPR01043781.1:0-12833 GCA_013235015.1 Araneus ventricosus | reverse complement strand
TATCCCGCCCCCCACCTCCTATCAATTCATCATTCTCATTTCTTTTTTAAAAAAAGTACCTCGAAGCGTCTAGCGAATAGTCTGTTGGGTCAGATGTTTTTTGGGTCCAATTTAGTTTAGTTAAACTAATGTCTCGATTTGATGTTGCATGACATTTATTTTGATAGAGAAGAGTATGGCTAATCCAGGGCCAGATTTCCCAAAGGGTCAACCAAAGCCATGGCCAAGGGTGAAGCTGTCGGGGGCGCACACACGGAAGAAATAACCACCACATATTTACAAAACATTCAGTATTATCTTGGAAAGCCTATATAAAATGATGTTCTTGAAATTTACATTCGTTACATTAAATACAGGGTATACACAAATGAAGTGACGCATTTCAAAAATTATTTTAAAAAAACTAAAAATGTTGGAATTACGGTTTTTTTTAAAAATAAGAGCGAATCTCAAAAAGTTTTTTTCAGATAGGTAACGCAGCGTTACGCCATTCTAAATTTGTTACAGCGAGAAAATTCCGTACGCAATGGCTACCGATCAGTAGAAGCCGATGCGTGTTTTCTAGCTTCTTTTTTCAGTTTTTCTTGAATATCACGAAAGATCTTCAGTTTTCACACTACATGTGAATTAACAAATTAAAGAGCATAAAAGTCCCTACAAATACATGCTTTTATTTTATTTCCAGTTTTAATATTTTCTCAGATAATGGCTCTAAACAAACTTCTGATTCCCAGTAATTTACAACCCCCTAGAGCAATGAAATGGTATGTTACCTATCTGAAAAAAAACTTTTTGAGATGCACTCTCATTTTTAAAAAAATCATAGTTCCAACGTTTTTAGTTTTTTTATATTAATTTTTGAAATGTTTCACTTCATTTGTGTACAGTGTATATTGAACGATATATATTTTCGTCGTCTGTGGACCCTATCGTTTCTCGCTCTTGTACTTCTTTGCATTGGAATCGATTTAATAAGATCTGTCCACTTCAATGACCCGTCAAGCCTATTCATAGAGAAAAGCGCGAACGAAGGAGTTCTAGTAGGTTTTCACACGATTTCAAGAATTTCTATGAAATATTTTTGCAGGTATTAATTTATGTTATTTCACAAGTAGTGTAATTTTGAATTAACAATTTAATATGGTTCAAGGATAACAAAAATTTTATTAAGTTATTATATGTTTGAAAGATAAACTATTGTATATTAAATTTAAAATTATATGCTAACTTTTTTGAGAGGGGGCGCAGAATATGCTTTGGCCTAGGGCTCAAATTTGTGTAAATCCGGTCCTGATCTAATCAAAACCTTTTATGTTCATATAAACCCAAATTCTTTTTTATGTTCATATTCTAATTCTGTATGTAAATATCTACAACGTGTGTGTAACACAGAAGAATATGGCCATTCAAAACTTGGTGGTGGATGGGTACGTCGACTGTTATTCTTATCCAATTTTCTTGGTATTCAAAATTTCCTCCTGAAACTTAACATCTAAAAGGTAAACCAGCGGGAGTGTTTTCCCCTCGATTTTCTGGTATACGAAGACAGTATGGCACGTTTTGTGTTTCGTAGTAGAGTGAAGAAAAGCTCGTATTCCTTTTGGATATTTTCCCTTTGACCGATTGGCCCAAAATTTAACACATATCTACAATTTTAGTGCCAAGACAACATACTAAATTTCATTTTTCTAGCGTGTTAAATGCACGAACCAAGTTACTATGGTGACCTTGAAATGATGTTCGTCTGTGTAAACTATCTATCTCTGTTAGCAGGGACGCACTGGAGCTTCAGTAAAGCCTCGGACCACGATCAGATAACCCCCGAGCTACTAAGGGATTTATGGCTAGTCTGAATTGGACCAGATGCGCCATTCCCACGACGCTTAACTTGGCAAATTTACTCCGCGTCGTCTGCGTGAACCTTAAACTTTGTCGTTTTACAAGGTATTTAATAAACATGCAGCATTTCATCAAACTTAAAAAATAATTTACTGTTTAGAATTAATGCATAATTTTAATTCTAATCAATTCTTAAAGCATCATGTTGATGTTTTAATGAATGCACAAAAATTAAAATTATATTTTTGTTGATTTTTTATGTGCTTGTATTTGACCATTTGTTCGTTTTTATTAAAATCAGGTTCATGTTCTATTCAAATTTATCTCCGAGATTTTTTAAGTTTGGCGATTATCTTAGTGTATGGGAAAGGTATTTTTAACTTATAATGGATTATTTTTAAAAAAAGCTATCTGGTTCTTTTATGTATAGCAAAATAATCTGAAAAAGTCTCAGAATGAGTTTGATTTGGTATTAATATTCAATTTAAAAATACGCTGATAAAAATGGCTTGGGGCATTTTTTCTTTGTTACATGAATTCATGCCTCAAGAAATTTTTAAAACTTATAAAATGGCGAGACAAAACGGTTTATAATAATTTGCTTCATCAAGAGATTGACTGATTCTTCAATAAAAAGAGTCACAGATAGTATGTTGATTTGAAAATTAAATATTAAATATCAAATTTGTTTCTGCATTCCCACTTCATATTACTTCAGTATTTAGCATGAACATAATTCCCTTTAGTGCTTTATGCCTCACTAAAGTTATTAGAAAATAGTCGTGATGTGTTCAGTAGTAATACAGAAAGCAATTTTGGAAAGTTGTTTGCAGCTTCTTTTATTCGATAATAATTAAATTTTGATTTACCATATGCAAATTCCAAAATTTTAATTATGATTAATTAAGTTGTAAATTAAATATACTGATTATAAAGTTGCATAATGTAGCAATTATAAAATGAAAATTTATCAATAAAAATGTAGTTATCATCATTAAAAAGTATTCAAAATAATATTATTCAAATAGGGAATACAAACAGTAATATCATATAGTTTTGCGGATTCCATATGATATAGTTCTCCCTAAAACTCCATAATCAATTCAGTATTCTACTCCATAATCCTTCCGAAACTGCTAAAAAACTAGGACGTGAGAACAGAGTACAAAATACAACAGGCCACGGGAACGGATCGCATCGCTCCGTTCTCGCGTCTTTGATGTTTGAGCTATTTACCGCCACAACTCGGGAAACCACAGATGCTCTTACAAGCCCCCGAGCGACATCGAATCTTCCCGTTCCGACGACGGTTAGCAACGCGCACCGCGGACGAAATCTGTGGGTTATTTGATCGTGAGTCCGGGGCTTTAAGCCTTGTTCTGACGGCGTGAAGCTTATCAAACCTCGAGTCGCTCGAGGTTCATACTTGCGGAAAGTAGTCGGTGGAATTCCGAACAGTCGCAAAGTTCCTATGGCTCGTGGCTTGGCAAATCTCTCGGCAGCGCTCGAGTGAACGGATGCACTGACGCAGTCTGGCCACTCCCCCTTCCTTGGACGTGCGAACTATTTACCGCAATAACGAGGAAAACAACAGATGCACTTACAATCCCACGAGCCACATCGATTCTTCCTGTTCCGACGATGGGAACGGAACCGGACGAACCACGGACGTAACTCGTAGAAAAACAGGTCGTAGAAACGAAGTTTAACCGTCCGACCATAGACGCAAGTGTACCGCTAAAGATGGCATGTGTGTGTGTGCGTGTTTTGCTCGACTGAACTTCAAATTTCTGGAGAAACTTGAGAAAAATTTTCAGGAAACTTATGAAATATTAAAGGTTGTTTATGAAGATAAAACACTAAAGAAAACTGATCTATTTAAGTGGATCATGCATTTCAGTGACGGCCGCAAAGACTGCAAAGTCAGTACGACAGTCGACCTCATGTGTTGCTGAAAACATGCAACGCGGGCGGTTTCTCGCGCTTCCTATCATCGATTCATTGTCTGGATAATGGTACACATGATTTTATTAAAACATTTTGGATTCAGAAAGGTGTGTTCAAAAATTGTCCCAAAATCTTGCACATTCAACAAGTTAACAAGTTTTTCGCCGTAATTCCACCACTACGCTAATTAAACCTTCCTACTCGCCAGACTTATCGCCCGGTGATTTCTTTTTGTTCCGGAAATCATATATGGTGTATTGGATGGCAATGGGACAATGTGAATACAATGAAACATTAGACAATAGAGCAGCTGAAAAGTCTTACTTCTGAGGACTTCCAAGAATGTTTGGAGCAATGGAAACGGAAATGGATGAAGCTTATCGCTCAAATGGGGATTAATTTGAAAGGGAAAGGACTGATTTGCCCTAATTTCTTGTATAGTTTTTATGACCCCATTTTGCGTATTTATAGGAAGATTACGCATAAATTTCGATGTGGGTTGGTAAATTTGAATTTAAATCTCTGTGTAAGAAACATTTCACACAAACATTGATAACATCATTTTAACATTTTATAGCTCGAATTATTGTTTCACATAGACAAGAAAGTCTACTTTCCACTACTATACTATACTTTTCAAGTATAAACTTGAAATAACACTACAAAATAAATTCTAGATTCTAAGAGAATGTTTGTCTGAAAAATAGTGTTCAAATAGATTTTCAAACTATGGTTTAATTTATGAAATGTTTTGAGCCGAACTCTAGAGGCTTTAATAGTTTAACAAGGCAATCAACATGCTATATACTCTTCATCTTATGTATCTTTAAATCCTGTTGATATTATTCACATTAAAATCATGTTCGTTATTATCATAATAATGATAATAATCGTAATTTCACGTTCATTATTAACACAATAATGATAATCATCATTATCACACCCTAGACGTTTCAATACCATATTCATCACTTTCAGAGAATTAGTTTTTTACGATTATATACTATATATTCTGGGGCAGAAAATGTAGAGTCTCGGCTTCTGGAACGGAAATTCGCGATTTCTAGACCCGAATCCAAGGAAGTTCTCTGTGAATGGCCTGGTTCAAGTTAAATCCATCGAGGGTTAAAATTCCTCCCGCTGCTGGGGTGCAGAAGTTTGTAGAGGGGGTACTGGCTCCGGTGTCGTCCTCGTCATCTGACAGCAGTTCCAAACTAGGAGGTCTTAGCCAAAACAGCTCTCGCATTGCTTCAAAAATGGGACATTAATATAACTACAAAAACTCCTTTGTACTGTATTGAGCCTCCCAAAAATTCACCTAGGTGTTTCAGTATAACGCAGTTCGATTTTGTTTCTAATTATTGTAAAGTAAATCCAGACAAACATGTGAATTCTGCCAATTTTAACTTCCAAAGTCAGTCATCTTTTGAAAAAGAAGATATTTACACACTTTCAATTATAGTTTTAATATGAACTTTTAAATAAAAGCCAGGCTTCCTACTGTGGTAAAGAGCCTTGAACCATTGTTAGATGAAATACTTCCATTCATTTGCGGTCAACGTAAGAGACTGCTCATATTTTTCATTACTTTCTAGTATATAAAGTATAGAAAAGAAAGTTTTGTAATTCTCAAAAAATTGGACCTCATAAATCCACACTTTTTAGACCCCTTCCCCGATTTCAAAAAAAACATTTCTGTAATTATGCTCGTCTATTGGTCTGTGAACACGATAACTTAACTTGACAAACGAAATTTGGCATGTTACTTTACATTGAAATTGTTGATTTCTGTCAAAATTTGGATGAAATACGTCCACGAGTGGTCCATCTGTCTGCCGGTTTGAGGTCATGTGAAAACAATATTTCAAAAACGCAACAAGCTAGATATATGAAATTCCATACGTGGTTTTATCACTCTGAAATTTTGGACTAAAACGATCAATGAGTTAACTATCTGTCGTTCTGTTCATTCGTGTGAATGTGAACGCTATTACTCAAAAACGTACGTACCGTACGCAAAAACAAAAGTACGTACAACAAATATAAATAAAAAAGATTTTAGAGAAATTGAATAATTAGTTAATTATTGAAGTTGTTATTCAGGTCCACGCGAATTTTATGTTCATACAATTTTTATACTCCATCGGATCGATCGCTATCTACAAACGCGCATTTTTTTAAAAAAAATTCTGTTTGTTTATGCGGAGTTTGCTCATTGGAGAGAAGAAAAAAAATCAAGAATTTATTTTATTAATCAGAAATTTTCTGAGATTTAGTCTTTAGTTTTTCAAAATTCTCTAGATAGCCCTATTTGCGTGGAATCGTAAGCTTTAAGTGTTTATTGAGCCAGTGAAGTCGGCGATCGGTATTTAAAACTTCCTTCTAAAACGGAAGAATGTGTGGGAGATATCGTGACCTGGGAAACGGTTGTCCATCACGCGACTCGCAGCGATGTTATCTAAACATTTTAAAATGTGAAAACAGATTAGGAATTTGTTTCGCATGTCCCGTAAACTGTTTACATGATGCGTTATCCGAGATTTGTAGAGCACGCGACCTCAATCATTGATGCGTGAGACGGGCTGTAAATTTAAACTCATTTCTACCGCAGTGAATGTTTCAGTGGAAAACCTTATCTCCATCTTTTTGAAAAACTTATCATTCATTGCGAAGATCGGTTTTCGCTTCAAAATGATGAAAACAATTTAAAATTCCTATTTTCTGAAGAAATGTTTAAGAATATAAATTCGCCCTAACAGGTAAGAAAGTTGATTCTTTCGGAAATGGATTTTGAAGCATAGAATTAACGGAGTGAGATATATTCTTTGCAAAAGATTTAAATTCTTTTGAAAACTCTGTAGGATGATTGCTTATATTTATAAACAATAAATGTCTTTAAGTTGGCACAAAATAAACGTATCTGTCTATTTTATTTTTTCAATTTTTTTTCAGTTGCCGTGTTGGTTTAAAAACAGTAAATGATATGTGGAATACATTTCTTTGTGCTCTACTTTCTACGCAAACCCAAATATAAGCTTATAATAGACTCTATACAATGACACATTGACTTAGACATGACTTTTGTAATTTCGGTATATATATATATATATATATATATATATATATATATAGTAACAACTTCCGGGCTGCTGACAGGTCCAGTTTTCGATGGTGTCCCTCATTTCCTTATCACAGGTGAACCGTTAACCTTTCAATGATTTTTATAAGGGGTGAAAATATGGAAATTACATGGTGAGATATCGGGGCTGTACGGAAGGACATCCCATTGAACTTCTGTTAACAAATCTATGTTCTTCTTCTTGGCCACATATGACATAGCGTTGTCCTAGAGCAGCACTCTCCCTTTCTAGAGCTTGCCTTCACGCTTGTTTTTATGGCATGTTTAGGCCTTAGCAACGTTTTCCAACCTTTTACTTCGCAGTAGAATGACCTCAATGATTAGAGGCGTCAGAAAAGTAACTGAGCATCACTTTTGTGGCCTTCATGGCCGAGTGAGATTTTTCTTTTTTTTGGAGGTGGGGAGCCGGGAAGCAGTCACTCCATGTTCTATCGGCAAACATTGCGATTAGATACAACGCCGCTCCAGAAAAAGTCTCCTTTCATTTGGTTACATTTTATAGTGGGAATAAGCCGAAGAAGTTTCCTTTCATTTATGACATTTAGGAGTCAAACACAATACGCAGCTAGATTGTGCCAGATCATTTATGCATCCTTGTACCGCATATAATAAGTACAGACTACTGTAGCATAGAAGGCACATACAAGCACAAAACATATTAAACATTAATTGAAATTATGAAATATAAACACCATAATTTGCTTCTTGTCAAAAATTCATATATTCGCCGAACATACCCATTCTAGAATTGCGTGCTCTGCACACAAATGACCAGTCTATAGGTGATAAGTATACAGTTTTTTGACTTCAGACCCAGTACAGGCATACGATTTGTGTCGGAAAGGTTATTAGCTGCAAAATGCTGGTGAAGTGATTAGCGGCTTGAAGTACATTGATGGCAGTCGAGTAGTACACACGTACCCCTGCAGAGCAAGAGTGTCGCCAATGACTTGTCCGATATATTTGCTTAGCACTTTTCCCTCGAGTCGGAGATAAATCGGAGGTATGTATGTACTTCCCAACTGCTGTCAACGTACTTCAAGCAGCTAATTGCTTCTCCGGTAGTTTGTATTGTTAATAATTTGTACCACACAAATCGTATGTGTGGACCTGAACCGGTCCTTAAATGCATCGATATTTCGAGACTGTGGGCGAATTGTAATGAATTGGCTTATCAAATAAACAAGAGTGCTGATCAACTGGAAATGTATTAATAGCATATAGCTAAACTTTATATTTCTGTATTATGAAAGAGTATCCCACAGGTAGATAATCACTGTTCTAATGGATGGATAATAAATTATACAACTATAAATCGTTTCTGGAAGGTCATTTATGAATAAGCTGAATAAAAACTGTTTTTAAAAACACGCTTTTATTAGTGTACTAAAATGCAGAAACTTATTATTTTATCAAAAATCTGGGGTGAAAACAAAAACGTAAAGGCGTGAGCGCTGTTAGTAATAGTGTAAGTAAATTGGAATCTCACTCTTAATATATATTAATTTTTAATGAATATTTAGGGATTTTCTTTTCTATGATACTGTAGATTAATTTTGACCTTGGATTTCAGCGCATCGCAATTTTACGTCTTTGTTTTATTTTTATAAAACGAAGACGTAAAACTCCCTCCCTTATTTTTTTATAAAATAAATTTGTTTCTACTATTCAGTACAGCACGAATAAAAGATTGTTAAAAAAAACATCCTTTTTCATTTTTTTATAGATTTTATTTTTTAATTTATAATTCATTTTTTCAAATACCATGGAATCTTGAAATAGATTTTTCCACAAATTCACAAACAGGTGGCGATACTGGTATAAAATCAAAATTTAATTAAATGAATCAATTATCCGATAATAAAATTCTGAAAATATTAAAATGATGTATTGTCATCGAGAACATATAAGTGTAATAAATTTCAGACCTCTAACACATTAGAAGTGAGTGAAAATTCGATTTCCTTCTTTACAAACATGAAACGAGTCAAGAATAATAAAATTTTGTGAGAAAGGAAATTAATATAAGTTACTACAGAAGAGCCCTTCAGTTCGAAACATTAATAAATATAAAGGATAAAAAGAAGTACCTTCAGCATCTTCATAAACGATGCAAGACATAAATAGCTGGAAGCACACACCCAAAAACAAATAATTGAAATAAACGAAAATTGCGGTAGTATCACTTCGAATTTATCAGAATAATTTAATCTTAATTCAGTTTAACTGATGAAATTAAACGCTTTGTTATATCTTTTATCAATGATAATAAATTGTAAAACCTAAACACAAAGCAATCAAGGATTCCAAAACGAAAGATTGATGTTTGTTATCTTTCAGCATTTCATTTTGAAATCAGTTAATATAACTAATTAATTAGTTCCTTTTATTACAGAATTCTCTTTTTGCTCTTTCTTTTTCAAAATTGTATCAAATAGGGGAGACCAGGTGAAGATAGCGAATGGCTTATTTTCAGTTCATACTGCTTTTACTTCTCCACCATACAGATATTAATAGCGCTCCACACTGCTAGAAAGTAAGCCAGCGAAAGTGGTCTCCCCTAAACTTTCTCGTATACTCCTAACACATGTAGAGAAAAGCTAAAAGGCAGTAAAACGAACAAGAACCCCTAACCCAGTGGAGAAAAAAATAAACGAAACGTTATACCACGATTTCTGAAGGTCGTCCAACGCGGAAGTGGAATTAGAAGCAGGTGTGATTACCAATAGGGCTGGGTGTAAGATAAAGAAAAGGTTGAACGCTTTTTTTTAACCGATTGACACAAAAATTGGACACAAATCTACCATCAAGGTAAGAAGGCCACATACCAAATTTCATTTATCAAAATAATTTTTTAAAGAAGTTATTGCGTACAAAAGTATGCGATTATACAGATAAACAGACAGTCAACCCTTTGACGGATTTGGTTCAAAATTTGATACAAACCTACATTCCTGATGATGAATATGTGTACCAAATTTTATCCACCTGTCTATTTAAGTTTGTGAGTTATCGCGTTCATATTAACACGGACATACAGACATTCCGTGGAAGGATTTTGTCCAAAATTTGATAGAAACCTACAAATTATGTATAAAGACCACATACCAAATTTCATCCCTGTAGCTTTAATAAGTTTTGAGTTATCGTGTTCACAGACAGACATAATTCCAAAATTGTGTTTTTCGGACTCGGGGAGGTCTAAAGCGTGGAGATTCGTTAATATCTCGTGTTCGAATTATTTGACGATTTCAATACTTTCTCTTCGTATACGAGAAAATAAAAAGCGAGCAGCGAATCCACTTCCCGCATTTCGTTGTCGATGTGGTGTTCGTGTTTTTTGCCTGACGTATTGTAATTTTTAAGACCTTTAACGTAAGATCTCGTGGACATATTTGGTTGTTTTTTGCCATGCATGGCTGCCGAAGACAATACGCTTTTCAAAATCACTAGTTATTTGTATCTAATTCTTGTTAATCCCGTGAAAAAAGGAATCGCTCTAAACCTTAAGGTTGAGTTTTCTGATCTCCTTCGTATTGAATGAATGAACATTTCCGACCAGGGCAAGATGACCGAGGCAATTCGATGATCTCGTTATCTTTCCCTAAATGCTTTTTGCTGTTTTCTTTTTCGTAAAATATATGATTTTTTTTATTTATTTTGTATATTTTCCTGAGCTATATGATCCACTATCTGTTCCATAATATGTTGCAAGGTGTGAGACCTACAGAAAATATTTTAATACGCTTACGTATGAAAGAGATGTCGATTCCGAGGGACACACAGAAGGTGGAAGAAGAATGTTTAAAGCAGCAAAGACAAGAGGCTAGGGTGCATAAAAGGAGTTATTACAAAGAAACTTAAGTTTGATTCCTTTTAAAAAACCCGAACTTTTGACACTCATGACATCAGTTCAAACTTCCAAAGAAAATATGATACAGTGCCCTGCGTGTGATGAGATCTATGTTGATCCTCCGTCAGAAGATTAAATAGAGTGTTGCAAATGCCACACATGGTGGATCGAGGGCTACTCAGACTCTGAATGAGGAGAATTTGTGTCTCATTTTTATAAATGAAAAACATTGGTTTTGAGTTATATTAATTTACTATCAGCTCAATTTTAAAGAAAATAACCCTTTCATTACATACTATTCGAGGAAAAAATACTTAACAACGTTGAATTAATTAGTATTCTGCCTTATATTTTCTAAAAAAATGTATTGAATTTTTATCATGATTTTCATCTTGTTTTATCATAATTTTCTTCAAGTTGGCACTTTTGCTTTGCTTTTTTTTAATTGCAAAATAACTTTGATTATATCAGAATATAAATGTCTCAATTTAAGTAAAACACAACAAAAGGTCTATCTAATAATACATGCAAAGAAAAAATTTATCACAAGAAACTGAATGTATTAAAAATGGTTAAATATTAACATAGCCTTCTTGTCTTGGTCTGCCCTACATGCTGTTTTTGATGAGAAGGAAAAATATCGATCCTTTTTTTCATTATCTTTTAATTCAGTATCATTCCTTACCCGTTTCGTGATTTTTATTATCAGGAATACTATTGGAAATTTAGTACTTAATTACTGATGAAATTTTAAAACAACGGAATTTCGATCCTGCTCACTAAAAAGCCGTTGAAGATAAAAGTTTCTTTCCGTTTAAAAAAATTGTTTTCAAAAACGCATGAAGTTGATATTTGTTCATGAAATAAATTTTTAGTCCATTTGCAACCTCTTTTTAGCAGTTTACTTATGTAGATAACGAACACTATTTTCGACATTTATTTTAATAACTATGATTATTTTCACATTTCAAAGGGCTACTTTTTGAAATGACGAGTAAATTTTTATTTTTAATGGAATAATATATTTAATTATGGTATCTATTAACGAATATTTTTAAAATTTCAGTAAACTTTAAACGAAGTCATCTCTAATAAATGGACATATCCTAGGAGTTGAGTGAGAAAAAAAGCTTTAATTTTCCTGTCGCTTTTAGACAATTATGAATAAGTTTTCTTGAAACATTTTTTTATCGGAAAATTTCAAGATTCTTCCAATACATAATTTAGAGAGAATGCGTTATAAAAGAAATAAAATAAACCAGTGGGAGTATTCTCCAATCTTCCTCGTATACTTCCACACTTTACCTCGTTTTGTATTTAGCTTCGACGTACAGAAATGAGAATTGAATACTCGTTATATACAACTTTCCGTTGATCGATCTGCTCCAGAATTAGATCTGTAATTTTGAGGTTCACACCACATATCAGATTTCATTTTGCTAGCTTGTTGCATTTTTTGGATTATCGTGTTGACATGCACATGAATAAGGCAGGCCGATAGATAGTCAACAAGTAGATGTCATAGATTTCGGACTCGGAGAGGTCTCGAACGTGGACATACATCAAAATCTCGTGGTCAAATTTTGTGATGACTTTCTATATACTTCATATACGAGAAAGTAACAAGAAAGCAAATACGAAAGATAAAGCCTTTTATGTCCTCGCTTACATGTCCATAATAAAAAGTCCCATCACTTAAGCAAACATTTCAAAACCGCGTCCCTATTGAACGTATCCCAACATCTTATTTTTCAAACTGCGTTTCATCACAGTTATTAGTTTCGCACCTCTCACCCAAGAAGGCGACAAATTACCAAACTCAGCGGAAGAAAACCGTCTCTTCTTCAGAATGCTTTACTATTTACAAGCTGTTTTGACACTCACTAATGCATCTGCGGCGACAACATAATGAATAGTACACAGCTCAATTAGATCTGGGTGGGTCTCTTCCAACAGAGCCAAGGCCAGAGGAAAAAAATCCTTTTCTTCCGATTCATTTCTTTTTCCCTTCACTTTAGATCAATGATTTATGAGAATATTTCGGCACAATTGCTG
>BGPR01043780.1:0-12833 GCA_013235015.1 Araneus ventricosus | reverse complement strand
TATCCCGCCCCCCACCTCCTATCAATTCATCATTCTCATTTCTTTTTTAAAAAAAGTACCTCGAAGCGTCTAGCGAATAGTCTGTTGGGTCAGATGTTTTTTGGGTCCAATTTAGTTTAGTTAAACTAATGTCTCGATTTGATGTTGCATGACATTTATTTTGATAGAGAAGAGTATGGCTAATCCAGGGCCAGATTTCCCAAAGGGTCAACCAAAGCCATGGCCAAGGGTGAAGCTGTCGGGGGCGCACACACGGAAGAAATAACCACCACATATTTACAAAACATTCAGTATTATCTTGGAAAGCCTATATAAAATGATGTTCTTGAAATTTACATTCGTTACATTAAATACAGGGTATACACAAATGAAGTGACGCATTTCAAAAATTATTTTAAAAAAACTAAAAATGTTGGAATTACGGTTTTTTTTAAAAATAAGAGCGAATCTCAAAAAGTTTTTTTCAGATAGGTAACGCAGCGTTACGCCATTCTAAATTTGTTACAGCGAGAAAATTCCGTACGCAATGGCTACCGATCAGTAGAAGCCGATGCGTGTTTTCTAGCTTCTTTTTTCAGTTTTTCTTGAATATCACGAAAGATCTTCAGTTTTCACACTACATGTGAATTAACAAATTAAAGAGCATAAAAGTCCCTACAAATACATGCTTTTATTTTATTTCCAGTTTTAATATTTTCTCAGATAATGGCTCTAAACAAACTTCTGATTCCCAGTAATTTACAACCCCCTAGAGCAATGAAATGGTATGTTACCTATCTGAAAAAAAACTTTTTGAGATGCACTCTCATTTTTAAAAAAATCATAGTTCCAACGTTTTTAGTTTTTTTATATTAATTTTTGAAATGTTTCACTTCATTTGTGTACAGTGTATATTGAACGATATATATTTTCGTCGTCTGTGGACCCTATCGTTTCTCGCTCTTGTACTTCTTTGCATTGGAATCGATTTAATAAGATCTGTCCACTTCAATGACCCGTCAAGCCTATTCATAGAGAAAAGCGCGAACGAAGGAGTTCTAGTAGGTTTTCACACGATTTCAAGAATTTCTATGAAATATTTTTGCAGGTATTAATTTATGTTATTTCACAAGTAGTGTAATTTTGAATTAACAATTTAATATGGTTCAAGGATAACAAAAATTTTATTAAGTTATTATATGTTTGAAAGATAAACTATTGTATATTAAATTTAAAATTATATGCTAACTTTTTTGAGAGGGGGCGCAGAATATGCTTTGGCCTAGGGCTCAAATTTGTGTAAATCCGGTCCTGATCTAATCAAAACCTTTTATGTTCATATAAACCCAAATTCTTTTTTATGTTCATATTCTAATTCTGTATGTAAATATCTACAACGTGTGTGTAACACAGAAGAATATGGCCATTCAAAACTTGGTGGTGGATGGGTACGTCGACTGTTATTCTTATCCAATTTTCTTGGTATTCAAAATTTCCTCCTGAAACTTAACATCTAAAAGGTAAACCAGCGGGAGTGTTTTCCCCTCGATTTTCTGGTATACGAAGACAGTATGGCACGTTTTGTGTTTCGTAGTAGAGTGAAGAAAAGCTCGTATTCCTTTTGGATATTTTCCCTTTGACCGATTGGCCCAAAATTTAACACATATCTACAATTTTAGTGCCAAGACAACATACTAAATTTCATTTTTCTAGCGTGTTAAATGCACGAACCAAGTTACTATGGTGACCTTGAAATGATGTTCGTCTGTGTAAACTATCTATCTCTGTTAGCAGGGACGCACTGGAGCTTCAGTAAAGCCTCGGACCACGATCAGATAACCCCCGAGCTACTAAGGGATTTATGGCTAGTCTGAATTGGACCAGATGCGCCATTCCCACGACGCTTAACTTGGCAAATTTACTCCGCGTCGTCTGCGTGAACCTTAAACTTTGTCGTTTTACAAGGTATTTAATAAACATGCAGCATTTCATCAAACTTAAAAAATAATTTACTGTTTAGAATTAATGCATAATTTTAATTCTAATCAATTCTTAAAGCATCATGTTGATGTTTTAATGAATGCACAAAAATTAAAATTATATTTTTGTTGATTTTTTATGTGCTTGTATTTGACCATTTGTTCGTTTTTATTAAAATCAGGTTCATGTTCTATTCAAATTTATCTCCGAGATTTTTTAAGTTTGGCGATTATCTTAGTGTATGGGAAAGGTATTTTTAACTTATAATGGATTATTTTTAAAAAAAGCTATCTGGTTCTTTTATGTATAGCAAAATAATCTGAAAAAGTCTCAGAATGAGTTTGATTTGGTATTAATATTCAATTTAAAAATACGCTGATAAAAATGGCTTGGGGCATTTTTTCTTTGTTACATGAATTCATGCCTCAAGAAATTTTTAAAACTTATAAAATGGCGAGACAAAACGGTTTATAATAATTTGCTTCATCAAGAGATTGACTGATTCTTCAATAAAAAGAGTCACAGATAGTATGTTGATTTGAAAATTAAATATTAAATATCAAATTTGTTTCTGCATTCCCACTTCATATTACTTCAGTATTTAGCATGAACATAATTCCCTTTAGTGCTTTATGCCTCACTAAAGTTATTAGAAAATAGTCGTGATGTGTTCAGTAGTAATACAGAAAGCAATTTTGGAAAGTTGTTTGCAGCTTCTTTTATTCGATAATAATTAAATTTTGATTTACCATATGCAAATTCCAAAATTTTAATTATGATTAATTAAGTTGTAAATTAAATATACTGATTATAAAGTTGCATAATGTAGCAATTATAAAATGAAAATTTATCAATAAAAATGTAGTTATCATCATTAAAAAGTATTCAAAATAATATTATTCAAATAGGGAATACAAACAGTAATATCATATAGTTTTGCGGATTCCATATGATATAGTTCTCCCTAAAACTCCATAATCAATTCAGTATTCTACTCCATAATCCTTCCGAAACTGCTAAAAAACTAGGACGTGAGAACAGAGTACAAAATACAACAGGCCACGGGAACGGATCGCATCGCTCCGTTCTCGCGTCTTTGATGTTTGAGCTATTTACCGCCACAACTCGGGAAACCACAGATGCTCTTACAAGCCCCCGAGCGACATCGAATCTTCCCGTTCCGACGACGGTTAGCAACGCGCACCGCGGACGAAATCTGTGGGTTATTTGATCGTGAGTCCGGGGCTTTAAGCCTTGTTCTGACGGCGTGAAGCTTATCAAACCTCGAGTCGCTCGAGGTTCATACTTGCGGAAAGTAGTCGGTGGAATTCCGAACAGTCGCAAAGTTCCTATGGCTCGTGGCTTGGCAAATCTCTCGGCAGCGCTCGAGTGAACGGATGCACTGACGCAGTCTGGCCACTCCCCCTTCCTTGGACGTGCGAACTATTTACCGCAATAACGAGGAAAACAACAGATGCACTTACAATCCCACGAGCCACATCGATTCTTCCTGTTCCGACGATGGGAACGGAACCGGACGAACCACGGACGTAACTCGTAGAAAAACAGGTCGTAGAAACGAAGTTTAACCGTCCGACCATAGACGCAAGTGTACCGCTAAAGATGGCATGTGTGTGTGTGCGTGTTTTGCTCGACTGAACTTCAAATTTCTGGAGAAACTTGAGAAAAATTTTCAGGAAACTTATGAAATATTAAAGGTTGTTTATGAAGATAAAACACTAAAGAAAACTGATCTATTTAAGTGGATCATGCATTTCAGTGACGGCCGCAAAGACTGCAAAGTCAGTACGACAGTCGACCTCATGTGTTGCTGAAAACATGCAACGCGGGCGGTTTCTCGCGCTTCCTATCATCGATTCATTGTCTGGATAATGGTACACATGATTTTATTAAAACATTTTGGATTCAGAAAGGTGTGTTCAAAAATTGTCCCAAAATCTTGCACATTCAACAAGTTAACAAGTTTTTCGCCGTAATTCCACCACTACGCTAATTAAACCTTCCTACTCGCCAGACTTATCGCCCGGTGATTTCTTTTTGTTCCGGAAATCATATATGGTGTATTGGATGGCAATGGGACAATGTGAATACAATGAAACATTAGACAATAGAGCAGCTGAAAAGTCTTACTTCTGAGGACTTCCAAGAATGTTTGGAGCAATGGAAACGGAAATGGATGAAGCTTATCGCTCAAATGGGGATTAATTTGAAAGGGAAAGGACTGATTTGCCCTAATTTCTTGTATAGTTTTTATGACCCCATTTTGCGTATTTATAGGAAGATTACGCATAAATTTCGATGTGGGTTGGTAAATTTGAATTTAAATCTCTGTGTAAGAAACATTTCACACAAACATTGATAACATCATTTTAACATTTTATAGCTCGAATTATTGTTTCACATAGACAAGAAAGTCTACTTTCCACTACTATACTATACTTTTCAAGTATAAACTTGAAATAACACTACAAAATAAATTCTAGATTCTAAGAGAATGTTTGTCTGAAAAATAGTGTTCAAATAGATTTTCAAACTATGGTTTAATTTATGAAATGTTTTGAGCCGAACTCTAGAGGCTTTAATAGTTTAACAAGGCAATCAACATGCTATATACTCTTCATCTTATGTATCTTTAAATCCTGTTGATATTATTCACATTAAAATCATGTTCGTTATTATCATAATAATGATAATAATCGTAATTTCACGTTCATTATTAACACAATAATGATAATCATCATTATCACACCCTAGACGTTTCAATACCATATTCATCACTTTCAGAGAATTAGTTTTTTACGATTATATACTATATATTCTGGGGCAGAAAATGTAGAGTCTCGGCTTCTGGAACGGAAATTCGCGATTTCTAGACCCGAATCCAAGGAAGTTCTCTGTGAATGGCCTGGTTCAAGTTAAATCCATCGAGGGTTAAAATTCCTCCCGCTGCTGGGGTGCAGAAGTTTGTAGAGGGGGTACTGGCTCCGGTGTCGTCCTCGTCATCTGACAGCAGTTCCAAACTAGGAGGTCTTAGCCAAAACAGCTCTCGCATTGCTTCAAAAATGGGACATTAATATAACTACAAAAACTCCTTTGTACTGTATTGAGCCTCCCAAAAATTCACCTAGGTGTTTCAGTATAACGCAGTTCGATTTTGTTTCTAATTATTGTAAAGTAAATCCAGACAAACATGTGAATTCTGCCAATTTTAACTTCCAAAGTCAGTCATCTTTTGAAAAAGAAGATATTTACACACTTTCAATTATAGTTTTAATATGAACTTTTAAATAAAAGCCAGGCTTCCTACTGTGGTAAAGAGCCTTGAACCATTGTTAGATGAAATACTTCCATTCATTTGCGGTCAACGTAAGAGACTGCTCATATTTTTCATTACTTTCTAGTATATAAAGTATAGAAAAGAAAGTTTTGTAATTCTCAAAAAATTGGACCTCATAAATCCACACTTTTTAGACCCCTTCCCCGATTTCAAAAAAAACATTTCTGTAATTATGCTCGTCTATTGGTCTGTGAACACGATAACTTAACTTGACAAACGAAATTTGGCATGTTACTTTACATTGAAATTGTTGATTTCTGTCAAAATTTGGATGAAATACGTCCACGAGTGGTCCATCTGTCTGCCGGTTTGAGGTCATGTGAAAACAATATTTCAAAAACGCAACAAGCTAGATATATGAAATTCCATACGTGGTTTTATCACTCTGAAATTTTGGACTAAAACGATCAATGAGTTAACTATCTGTCGTTCTGTTCATTCGTGTGAATGTGAACGCTATTACTCAAAAACGTACGTACCGTACGCAAAAACAAAAGTACGTACAACAAATATAAATAAAAAAGATTTTAGAGAAATTGAATAATTAGTTAATTATTGAAGTTGTTATTCAGGTCCACGCGAATTTTATGTTCATACAATTTTTATACTCCATCGGATCGATCGCTATCTACAAACGCGCATTTTTTTAAAAAAAATTCTGTTTGTTTATGCGGAGTTTGCTCATTGGAGAGAAGAAAAAAAATCAAGAATTTATTTTATTAATCAGAAATTTTCTGAGATTTAGTCTTTAGTTTTTCAAAATTCTCTAGATAGCCCTATTTGCGTGGAATCGTAAGCTTTAAGTGTTTATTGAGCCAGTGAAGTCGGCGATCGGTATTTAAAACTTCCTTCTAAAACGGAAGAATGTGTGGGAGATATCGTGACCTGGGAAACGGTTGTCCATCACGCGACTCGCAGCGATGTTATCTAAACATTTTAAAATGTGAAAACAGATTAGGAATTTGTTTCGCATGTCCCGTAAACTGTTTACATGATGCGTTATCCGAGATTTGTAGAGCACGCGACCTCAATCATTGATGCGTGAGACGGGCTGTAAATTTAAACTCATTTCTACCGCAGTGAATGTTTCAGTGGAAAACCTTATCTCCATCTTTTTGAAAAACTTATCATTCATTGCGAAGATCGGTTTTCGCTTCAAAATGATGAAAACAATTTAAAATTCCTATTTTCTGAAGAAATGTTTAAGAATATAAATTCGCCCTAACAGGTAAGAAAGTTGATTCTTTCGGAAATGGATTTTGAAGCATAGAATTAACGGAGTGAGATATATTCTTTGCAAAAGATTTAAATTCTTTTGAAAACTCTGTAGGATGATTGCTTATATTTATAAACAATAAATGTCTTTAAGTTGGCACAAAATAAACGTATCTGTCTATTTTATTTTTTCAATTTTTTTTCAGTTGCCGTGTTGGTTTAAAAACAGTAAATGATATGTGGAATACATTTCTTTGTGCTCTACTTTCTACGCAAACCCAAATATAAGCTTATAATAGACTCTATACAATGACACATTGACTTAGACATGACTTTTGTAATTTCGGTATATATATATATATATATATATATATATATATATATAGTAACAACTTCCGGGCTGCTGACAGGTCCAGTTTTCGATGGTGTCCCTCATTTCCTTATCACAGGTGAACCGTTAACCTTTCAATGATTTTTATAAGGGGTGAAAATATGGAAATTACATGGTGAGATATCGGGGCTGTACGGAAGGACATCCCATTGAACTTCTGTTAACAAATCTATGTTCTTCTTCTTGGCCACATATGACATAGCGTTGTCCTAGAGCAGCACTCTCCCTTTCTAGAGCTTGCCTTCACGCTTGTTTTTATGGCATGTTTAGGCCTTAGCAACGTTTTCCAACCTTTTACTTCGCAGTAGAATGACCTCAATGATTAGAGGCGTCAGAAAAGTAACTGAGCATCACTTTTGTGGCCTTCATGGCCGAGTGAGATTTTTCTTTTTTTTGGAGGTGGGGAGCCGGGAAGCAGTCACTCCATGTTCTATCGGCAAACATTGCGATTAGATACAACGCCGCTCCAGAAAAAGTCTCCTTTCATTTGGTTACATTTTATAGTGGGAATAAGCCGAAGAAGTTTCCTTTCATTTATGACATTTAGGAGTCAAACACAATACGCAGCTAGATTGTGCCAGATCATTTATGCATCCTTGTACCGCATATAATAAGTACAGACTACTGTAGCATAGAAGGCACATACAAGCACAAAACATATTAAACATTAATTGAAATTATGAAATATAAACACCATAATTTGCTTCTTGTCAAAAATTCATATATTCGCCGAACATACCCATTCTAGAATTGCGTGCTCTGCACACAAATGACCAGTCTATAGGTGATAAGTATACAGTTTTTTGACTTCAGACCCAGTACAGGCATACGATTTGTGTCGGAAAGGTTATTAGCTGCAAAATGCTGGTGAAGTGATTAGCGGCTTGAAGTACATTGATGGCAGTCGAGTAGTACACACGTACCCCTGCAGAGCAAGAGTGTCGCCAATGACTTGTCCGATATATTTGCTTAGCACTTTTCCCTCGAGTCGGAGATAAATCGGAGGTATGTATGTACTTCCCAACTGCTGTCAACGTACTTCAAGCAGCTAATTGCTTCTCCGGTAGTTTGTATTGTTAATAATTTGTACCACACAAATCGTATGTGTGGACCTGAACCGGTCCTTAAATGCATCGATATTTCGAGACTGTGGGCGAATTGTAATGAATTGGCTTATCAAATAAACAAGAGTGCTGATCAACTGGAAATGTATTAATAGCATATAGCTAAACTTTATATTTCTGTATTATGAAAGAGTATCCCACAGGTAGATAATCACTGTTCTAATGGATGGATAATAAATTATACAACTATAAATCGTTTCTGGAAGGTCATTTATGAATAAGCTGAATAAAAACTGTTTTTAAAAACACGCTTTTATTAGTGTACTAAAATGCAGAAACTTATTATTTTATCAAAAATCTGGGGTGAAAACAAAAACGTAAAGGCGTGAGCGCTGTTAGTAATAGTGTAAGTAAATTGGAATCTCACTCTTAATATATATTAATTTTTAATGAATATTTAGGGATTTTCTTTTCTATGATACTGTAGATTAATTTTGACCTTGGATTTCAGCGCATCGCAATTTTACGTCTTTGTTTTATTTTTATAAAACGAAGACGTAAAACTCCCTCCCTTATTTTTTTATAAAATAAATTTGTTTCTACTATTCAGTACAGCACGAATAAAAGATTGTTAAAAAAAACATCCTTTTTCATTTTTTTATAGATTTTATTTTTTAATTTATAATTCATTTTTTCAAATACCATGGAATCTTGAAATAGATTTTTCCACAAATTCACAAACAGGTGGCGATACTGGTATAAAATCAAAATTTAATTAAATGAATCAATTATCCGATAATAAAATTCTGAAAATATTAAAATGATGTATTGTCATCGAGAACATATAAGTGTAATAAATTTCAGACCTCTAACACATTAGAAGTGAGTGAAAATTCGATTTCCTTCTTTACAAACATGAAACGAGTCAAGAATAATAAAATTTTGTGAGAAAGGAAATTAATATAAGTTACTACAGAAGAGCCCTTCAGTTCGAAACATTAATAAATATAAAGGATAAAAAGAAGTACCTTCAGCATCTTCATAAACGATGCAAGACATAAATAGCTGGAAGCACACACCCAAAAACAAATAATTGAAATAAACGAAAATTGCGGTAGTATCACTTCGAATTTATCAGAATAATTTAATCTTAATTCAGTTTAACTGATGAAATTAAACGCTTTGTTATATCTTTTATCAATGATAATAAATTGTAAAACCTAAACACAAAGCAATCAAGGATTCCAAAACGAAAGATTGATGTTTGTTATCTTTCAGCATTTCATTTTGAAATCAGTTAATATAACTAATTAATTAGTTCCTTTTATTACAGAATTCTCTTTTTGCTCTTTCTTTTTCAAAATTGTATCAAATAGGGGAGACCAGGTGAAGATAGCGAATGGCTTATTTTCAGTTCATACTGCTTTTACTTCTCCACCATACAGATATTAATAGCGCTCCACACTGCTAGAAAGTAAGCCAGCGAAAGTGGTCTCCCCTAAACTTTCTCGTATACTCCTAACACATGTAGAGAAAAGCTAAAAGGCAGTAAAACGAACAAGAACCCCTAACCCAGTGGAGAAAAAAATAAACGAAACGTTATACCACGATTTCTGAAGGTCGTCCAACGCGGAAGTGGAATTAGAAGCAGGTGTGATTACCAATAGGGCTGGGTGTAAGATAAAGAAAAGGTTGAACGCTTTTTTTTAACCGATTGACACAAAAATTGGACACAAATCTACCATCAAGGTAAGAAGGCCACATACCAAATTTCATTTATCAAAATAATTTTTTAAAGAAGTTATTGCGTACAAAAGTATGCGATTATACAGATAAACAGACAGTCAACCCTTTGACGGATTTGGTTCAAAATTTGATACAAACCTACATTCCTGATGATGAATATGTGTACCAAATTTTATCCACCTGTCTATTTAAGTTTGTGAGTTATCGCGTTCATATTAACACGGACATACAGACATTCCGTGGAAGGATTTTGTCCAAAATTTGATAGAAACCTACAAATTATGTATAAAGACCACATACCAAATTTCATCCCTGTAGCTTTAATAAGTTTTGAGTTATCGTGTTCACAGACAGACATAATTCCAAAATTGTGTTTTTCGGACTCGGGGAGGTCTAAAGCGTGGAGATTCGTTAATATCTCGTGTTCGAATTATTTGACGATTTCAATACTTTCTCTTCGTATACGAGAAAATAAAAAGCGAGCAGCGAATCCACTTCCCGCATTTCGTTGTCGATGTGGTGTTCGTGTTTTTTGCCTGACGTATTGTAATTTTTAAGACCTTTAACGTAAGATCTCGTGGACATATTTGGTTGTTTTTTGCCATGCATGGCTGCCGAAGACAATACGCTTTTCAAAATCACTAGTTATTTGTATCTAATTCTTGTTAATCCCGTGAAAAAAGGAATCGCTCTAAACCTTAAGGTTGAGTTTTCTGATCTCCTTCGTATTGAATGAATGAACATTTCCGACCAGGGCAAGATGACCGAGGCAATTCGATGATCTCGTTATCTTTCCCTAAATGCTTTTTGCTGTTTTCTTTTTCGTAAAATATATGATTTTTTTTATTTATTTTGTATATTTTCCTGAGCTATATGATCCACTATCTGTTCCATAATATGTTGCAAGGTGTGAGACCTACAGAAAATATTTTAATACGCTTACGTATGAAAGAGATGTCGATTCCGAGGGACACACAGAAGGTGGAAGAAGAATGTTTAAAGCAGCAAAGACAAGAGGCTAGGGTGCATAAAAGGAGTTATTACAAAGAAACTTAAGTTTGATTCCTTTTAAAAAACCCGAACTTTTGACACTCATGACATCAGTTCAAACTTCCAAAGAAAATATGATACAGTGCCCTGCGTGTGATGAGATCTATGTTGATCCTCCGTCAGAAGATTAAATAGAGTGTTGCAAATGCCACACATGGTGGATCGAGGGCTACTCAGACTCTGAATGAGGAGAATTTGTGTCTCATTTTTATAAATGAAAAACATTGGTTTTGAGTTATATTAATTTACTATCAGCTCAATTTTAAAGAAAATAACCCTTTCATTACATACTATTCGAGGAAAAAATACTTAACAACGTTGAATTAATTAGTATTCTGCCTTATATTTTCTAAAAAAATGTATTGAATTTTTATCATGATTTTCATCTTGTTTTATCATAATTTTCTTCAAGTTGGCACTTTTGCTTTGCTTTTTTTTAATTGCAAAATAACTTTGATTATATCAGAATATAAATGTCTCAATTTAAGTAAAACACAACAAAAGGTCTATCTAATAATACATGCAAAGAAAAAATTTATCACAAGAAACTGAATGTATTAAAAATGGTTAAATATTAACATAGCCTTCTTGTCTTGGTCTGCCCTACATGCTGTTTTTGATGAGAAGGAAAAATATCGATCCTTTTTTTCATTATCTTTTAATTCAGTATCATTCCTTACCCGTTTCGTGATTTTTATTATCAGGAATACTATTGGAAATTTAGTACTTAATTACTGATGAAATTTTAAAACAACGGAATTTCGATCCTGCTCACTAAAAAGCCGTTGAAGATAAAAGTTTCTTTCCGTTTAAAAAAATTGTTTTCAAAAACGCATGAAGTTGATATTTGTTCATGAAATAAATTTTTAGTCCATTTGCAACCTCTTTTTAGCAGTTTACTTATGTAGATAACGAACACTATTTTCGACATTTATTTTAATAACTATGATTATTTTCACATTTCAAAGGGCTACTTTTTGAAATGACGAGTAAATTTTTATTTTTAATGGAATAATATATTTAATTATGGTATCTATTAACGAATATTTTTAAAATTTCAGTAAACTTTAAACGAAGTCATCTCTAATAAATGGACATATCCTAGGAGTTGAGTGAGAAAAAAAGCTTTAATTTTCCTGTCGCTTTTAGACAATTATGAATAAGTTTTCTTGAAACATTTTTTTATCGGAAAATTTCAAGATTCTTCCAATACATAATTTAGAGAGAATGCGTTATAAAAGAAATAAAATAAACCAGTGGGAGTATTCTCCAATCTTCCTCGTATACTTCCACACTTTACCTCGTTTTGTATTTAGCTTCGACGTACAGAAATGAGAATTGAATACTCGTTATATACAACTTTCCGTTGATCGATCTGCTCCAGAATTAGATCTGTAATTTTGAGGTTCACACCACATATCAGATTTCATTTTGCTAGCTTGTTGCATTTTTTGGATTATCGTGTTGACATGCACATGAATAAGGCAGGCCGATAGATAGTCAACAAGTAGATGTCATAGATTTCGGACTCGGAGAGGTCTCGAACGTGGACATACATCAAAATCTCGTGGTCAAATTTTGTGATGACTTTCTATATACTTCATATACGAGAAAGTAACAAGAAAGCAAATACGAAAGATAAAGCCTTTTATGTCCTCGCTTACATGTCCATAATAAAAAGTCCCATCACTTAAGCAAACATTTCAAAACCGCGTCCCTATTGAACGTATCCCAACATCTTATTTTTCAAACTGCGTTTCATCACAGTTATTAGTTTCGCACCTCTCACCCAAGAAGGCGACAAATTACCAAACTCAGCGGAAGAAAACCGTCTCTTCTTCAGAATGCTTTACTATTTACAAGCTGTTTTGACACTCACTAATGCATCTGCGGCGACAACATAATGAATAGTACACAGCTCAATTAGATCTGGGTGGGTCTCTTCCAACAGAGCCAAGGCCAGAGGAAAAAAATCCTTTTCTTCCGATTCATTTCTTTTTCCCTTCACTTTAGATCAATGATTTATGAGAATATTTCGGCACAATTGCTG
>BGPR01043779.1:0-12833 GCA_013235015.1 Araneus ventricosus | reverse complement strand
GCGCCTATCTCCATCTAGTGAGGGAAACACTAACTAAAAACTTAAATAATTTTTTGTTGATTTTTCATAGAGATTTTTTGTAGTTTTTATTTTGTTTTTTTAGTATTTTAAACAATGTTTTGATTGTTTTTATGCATTTTATAATTTTTATTTTTATAAATTCAGATAAATTTGCAGGGGAGCCTTTACAAAAATGTAAGAAGGTGTGGTATGATTACTAAAGATACGCTGATCCAAAAATCTTTCAAAACGCTCTACAGCGCAGACCGTTGGACCTACATCTACCAAATTTGGCACGTAGTTTCTTCTTGGGTAGAAAGGGATTCTCAAAATTTTAATTAGATGTTTAATTAAAAATCAATCAAAATGTTAACGTTCTTCCTCAACATCTTTTTGAGCATAATATTCCACAAAAACTATTTTCACATCGCTTTAAAATTTAAAAAAAAGCTTCTGAGAGATGTCAATTTTTTATTCGTACAATTTATTCTCTAATTTTAATAAATTTTTAAAAATATTTTAAAGTATATTTTGCAATATTTTTCATTGCTTTAGTTATTGCGTTCATACGCAATACATTCATATGCTCCTTATTATTGTTATATTTAAAAGTATATTTTTAAAAATAATATAGATCTCAAAAAAAATAGCTTAAAAATTAAATAGAGGCAAATTTAGGCATTACTGAGCAAAGAGTTCTTAAACTTTAAACAAGACAAAAAATGCGTTTTTTACATGAAAATGTTGTTGATTGACATTCTTTCTGTAAATTGCGTGATGTAAAAATCGTTACGCACAGAATGCAACGACTGATGCAATCAAACCAAACTAAACAAGCCTGGAACATTTTCACTCTACGATGTTCCTTCTATAAGTTCGAATGTCATATAATTTTTTTTATTATAACTACCTACTTTCTTCCATTTTTTCAACTGATGATAAACAATCTTTAACTCTATTTTGATATGTATTTTGAATTTTTTAGAACAATCTAGATTTGGATTAATCTCCATAAAATTCGACATCTGGAAAACTAGATAAATGGAATAAAAAATGCCATTGCAGCTGCTTTAATGATAATGAGAAGGAAAATTTCTTTTCATTTTAGAAAATTGATGATTCAACGTTTAGGCTAACTCGCAAGTAAAATTTCTTAAAATAAAAATGATATTTTTCATATTTCAAAAATGCCGAGTATTTTGTTAATAGCAAATAAATGGTTTGGTTTCTTTGAGGGTTTATGGCGCAAGGACCAGTATTTAGCCATGCTGCGCCAAACAAGGTAGTTATATGAAAAAGGTAGCAATATGTGAAAAGGTAGTAATATGTGAAAAGGTAGTAATATGTAAAAAGGTTGTAATATGTGAAAAGGTAATAATATGTAAAAACAATCAATAAAAGTCAAATGCAAAAAAAAATCAAACTTTCACATGCTTATTTAGCGACCAACAGTGATGGGGGGCGAAGCGTACAGCCTCTTGGGCCACAATCTTCGACTCCTATTAAGTTTAGCAAATTTAGAGCTTATTAAAATATGAGTTTAACCAAATTGAATATAGCTACATGAGGGGGAGGATTGCTGCAAGGTAAAAAGTTTAGTTAATAGCATACAAATTTCAGCATTCATTCGTTCTTGCTTTCACACACACGCAAGCACGTACGCACACACACATTGCATTACATTACATTACATCACCTGCATCCCCGTGTTTAGAGCCATTTGGCTCCCTTCCGGTTTGGATGGATGGAGGCGAATTTTATTTTTTAAGAAGGGACAAAAACAAGTAACAGGTACAAGAACAAATGAAAATGAAAAAGAAACATACACTGGACAGAACAACATAGAAAACAATACAAAATAGAAAAAAATACGTAGAGGGAAAAAAAATCATAAGTAGCCGGAAGTGTGTGTCAGTCTGGGTGGATGAGTGCTCAATTATTATTCTCTACAATGAGATTGTTCTCATCGCATATGAAACGCATTAGGAGTCGAAGTCGGGTTCTTGAGAAGTTGTTCGTGAGAATGTTTTTCAACCACTGTAATTTAAGTGACACTGTTGGAGTTTAGAAATGCCAAGAGAGGGTAAACGGACATTTTGTGGCATAGTGAATTGGATCTCCTTTTTCTCCGCACGAGCAGTTGTCATGTGTTCGAAGATTGAAGCGAAGAAGGTATGAAGGGAAAGGCCCGTGTCCACGCACATACACAAAGAAAAAGTTTATATCTAATGATTTTACTGTTGGAGTTTGGTCTCTTCGGTATCTCTTTGCTTGTCCTGCCATGCCTCAAAGAAGGTACTTATTTAGCGAGAAGCGGTAAAAATGAGCAAGGCGTAAAATAGTCAGAACAAGTTGTTTAAATATGTGGATGAAAGCCAATGATTTTTAAAAATTCAAAAGGGTAAATGTGAGGGTGACGACCAATTATTGTTGTTAAAGTAGGTGAGCTCGCGTTAAAAAATCGCAAACGATGGATTTTAAAATGCATGCATTCAATGAGTATGTGTTTTACAGACATAGTACAGCTACAGTGTGGGCAAGTAGGAGCTGGCTCACCCAGCAGAAGATGACGGTGGGCAATCCTGGTATGCCCAATGCGAAGTCTGGTCAGAATTGTGACCCTTTTACGGCTAAAATCCTCTGACCAGTTCTCAATAATAGGTTTAATGCTGTGAAGTTTATTATTTTTTTCTTGTTCCCAATGTCTCTGCCACACAGGATTTAATATATTTCTTGAGATCGCAAACTGGCACGGTTTCATGTAAAAAGTGGGTGGCCGAAGGAGCATTAGTGTCTGCTTGTTCGTTTCCCGTGATACCTACATGGGAAGGAACCCAACAGAAAACTAGAGAAAATCCTCTGGAAATAAGCTTTTCGTAGAGATCTAACACTGAAAACACCAATGGATGACTTTTACAATGCAAGGAATTCAACGCCTGTAAGACGCTTAGAGAATCTGTGTATATTGCATATATACCCATTGGACATTTTAAAATCTGTTTTAAAGCATAGAGGACAGCTGTAATCTCTGCTGTGAATATTGTTGCAAAAAGTTCTTTCTGTGGGTGTATGGTGTAAACAGTCCAACACGCAGGATAATGGAGAATGAAGGTTTATTTACAAATATGCAGGAAAACACGTAGCCCAGGTACAGGAAACAATAGTTCTTGCACAGATTACCAATGTAAATAGACAACAATTCACAGGTAATGACAGTTCAGCACTTTGATATCTAACAACACAAACAGTGAGCAAATAACTAGTAACAGCAATAACAACTGAGCTCACCAGCTGATTAGCTCACACAGCGGTTAGAACTCCAAAGACGTTCGCGCTTCAAAGAGAAGTAACCAGTCGATCAAAGACGCTCCTCTGATCTAGGCGCCGTCCTTAAATATTCTGTCCGACAGGCCGTGACGTCACATGGTGTTTCCTCGTGCATTCCCTTTCCTAGTATAAATATCGAGAAAAGGGTTGCATTTTCGGGAATCATCTATTTGTCGCCAAATCGCCAAAATGGTCGCCAAGTTTGTCGCCAAGGTCAGGAGTGCCATAATAGTCGCTGAGGTCACTCCATGCTTAAACTTGTAAAACTCTCTTCCCAACCATAAGACTTGCATTGCTGGGAAGCGACTTTCCATGTTTGTAACAATATTGAGCAGAAAGGAAGGAGAGTAAAAGCTGAAACTGATTTAGGAAAACAACAGCTAATGAAACTCTAGAGGATAATTTAAACCCGTCTGTATAAATAGTGTTACAAACATGGAAAGTCGCTTCCCAGCAATGTCAGTCTTATGGTTGGGAAGAGAGTTTTACAGGGGTAAGTATGGGATGACTAGCAGCAGCCACGTCTGGTTTCCCGACTTTGGTTACCATCTTGGCGACTTGGCGACGAAATATGGGATTTCAAATGTGCTGGAATCCTCTCCATATTTCCATTAGGAGAGAAGATACGCTTGAATGTACTAGATAATTCCATGTGACGTCACGGCCTGCAGGGGTAAACTATATAAGGCGAGCGTTTGGATGACGGAGTGTGTGTTGTTCGACTGGGATCGCCTTGGAGCGCGAACATCTTTGGAGTTCGTCCGCAGTGCGAGATAGGAAGCTGGTGAGCTGAGCGCTATTGAAAGTGCAGTTATTGTCGTTACTAGTTATTTGCTGACTGTTTGTGTTGTTAAATAACAAAGTACTGAACTGTTATTACCTGTGAATTGTTGTCTGTTTACATTGGTAATCTGTGCAAGAAGTATTGTTTCCTGTACCTGTGTTCCATGTTTTCCTGCATATTTGTAAATAAACCTTCATTATCCATTGTCCTGCGTGTTGGACTGTTTACACCATACACCCACAGTAAGACTTTTGCAACAATAAGGACAAAATCATGAAAACTTTGTCGATGATCTGCAAAAAGTTGCTGAAAGATTGTGTTCACGTGTCAAATTTATCGAATAAGCCAAATGGGTTCAAATATTTAAATTCAGAATCTTTCCAAGAAGGAAAGAAACTCATTTGCTGTAAAATTGGTACTTTATGTAAATTAAAATTTTTCATAAGATGATGCATTCTTGTGGAAAAGGTTGGCACAGAGGATGGTCTTGCTTGTTGTAAGCGATGTAAAAAGGGGCGAAGTTGAAACCCATGACATGGACGCCTAGTATTAGATGAGATGCGCAAATAATAGTGTAAGGAGAGCATTCGACGTCAACTTTTCAGAGGAGCTTCATAGCAGTCAGCATATAAACTTGAACTTGGTGATGTTCTAAATGCACCTGAACATAGCCGCAGTGCAGAATGATGGATAGGATCAAATTTTTCCAAAACGCTTTTTCGAGCAGAATCATAAATTGCACTACCATAATCTAGTTTGGAGAGGATAGCGGCTCGATATACACGCTGTAATGTGAGTCCATCAGCTCCCCATTGTAAGATATTTACAATAGGTGGCGTTGGTGCGAACGCCTACACTCAGAAAACCAGCCCAAACCGGAGCTGACTCTGACTCTCTTGAAGAATGTCGTCGTTACTGTTATGTCCAGCGTTTCTATGTTTAAATGTGGTTGTCTATTAAATTGCTGTCTGCACTGAATGATGTCTTCATTATCATCCCGCATACATACCAAAATCTAATACCCATGAGGTATTTTAAAGTACTTTTAAAATGTTTAATGCCCCTTCACATCTTTTCCGTAAATATTTTATGTGTGACAAAATATGAGTTTACGATCAAAGAGAATGCACAAAAATCGGACTTGATTTTCAAATTGAATTATTATACCATCCCTTTCAATTTCAGGATCTAAATGAAGACCCCTTTTGTGCCAAAATTGAACACCTGAAGACTTGGATGCAAAAAAGTTAAAACCATTAAAATCAGACCAGTGTTTGATTTTGTGAATAGCAATTTGAATTTGTCGCTCAATAAAAGAAATTTGGTCCTTGTATATGAAATGTACAGGTCGTCGACATATAAATGTCCTTTGACAAATGATGGTAAAATATTGTTGCTTTTGACAATGAATAGAGAGACACCAAGAACACTGCCCTGAGGTACGCCTTCCTCTTGGATATAGGAATCTGAGAACTCAAACCGTACTCGGACCTGAAATTTCCGGAGTCTCAGAAAATTTCGATTGGAAATTGGAAGGTTTCCTCTTAGACCAAAGGCATACAAATCACTGAGAATCCCGTGCCTCCAAGTGCGATCGTATGCCTTCTCAATATCAAAGAAGATGGCAACTAGATGTTTTTATGAAGAAAAGCAACTAAAAGGTATATCATTTGCTACAGCAATTTCAACACCACCAGAAGCTCTGGCACTAGAAAGATAGAATAATCTCTAATTTGAACTCTATCGTAGTCTCCGATATAAGTTTCTTGCAAGGCAATACATGCAGGTTTGTAACTATTTATAATATCTTTCATATCAGAAGATTTGTTGCGAAAACCATGACAGCTCCCGGAAACAAAGGCCATTAAAAAGGTTAAAAAAAGGAAAAAAGCCCTTAGATCTTCTTGGTTGAAGAAGATGGGTCGTCACTGACACTTGTTGACATTTCTTCCTCCGAGTTTATCACCTTAAAGGAGAGATCTCCTGTGGAGTCCAATTCTCCAGGTTTCTTCCTTGCCCGAGGGTTTCAAGAAATCCTCTTTTGATAGAGGTGTATTTTTGTTTTTCTTCTTCACTTCCAAACATTGACATTTTTAGTCAGTTTTGGTTTCTTCGAAAGTTTCATTACAGGTTTAGAAGATTTGTTCTGTGCTAGTTGAGATGTTTGAGGTGCAGATAGAGTCATAGCAGACGAGTCTGATTTTTTTTGTGTTGAGGGAACTTTGTATCAGATTATTACTGACTTTGCTAGGTTTAAGTTTAGTTTAGGGCGGAATGATAACTTTTGTTATGTTTTCATCAGTTTGCGTGTTTTGGGTCAGTAAAGATTTAACTGCTTGTGAGTATGAAGGAGTTTTTTCCTACTTAATTATTAATTTTTTAATTAATAATTATTAAAAAATAATTATTAATAATTTTATATATAAAATTAATTATTTGGCTTCAGAATACGTGATATTCTGTTTTATTTTAATTTCCTGGATTTTCTTTTCAGTCTTTAGAATCAGATGAATGGTCTTGTTTGCAATTGAAACAGTGTGGATCTGTCTTACAATCATTTGCTGAATGGCCGTCAATCCCGCAATTTGAACAGGTAAGTTTGCCTCTACAAGCAGCCTTTGAGTGCCTGAACCTTTGGCAATTAAAGCAGCGCAGAGGATTAGGTATGTAGGGTTTGAAAAGGAAGCGAACAAAACCTGCTGTGATGCTTGAAGGCAACGTGGATGAACTAAATGTTAGTATAACATGTTTAGTAGGAATTATTTCGTTTCATCTCCTGTTTTTTATTCGACGAGCATCGATGACGCCTTGTTTAGAGAGACCTTCGATAATTTCCGATTCAGAAGCCATCATTAATTCCTTATCAGATACCACACGTCTACAAGAATTAAGAGCTTTGTGTACTGTAACAGATATCTGATAATCTAAAAATTTCTTAGCTAAAAGAAAAGATTTTGTTTCAACTGCTGATGTGGTTTCGATGAGCAGGTCGCCAGATCTCAATCTTTAAACACTCTTAGGACTTCCGCCAATACCGTGTAAACCTTTCTCAATTGCAAAAAGTGACGATCTAGATAACTGATTGTCAGGAAGAGATATAATCAAAAATCGTTGTTGTGATATTTTGTCAATGTCAATGTTCAGATACTGTTCGGTCGGTAGTTTCACAAAAGAACCCATAAAAAAGTATAAAGATTCAGGCCCCGAAGACACTGCCCACCACAGAGCCCAACAAGGAGAGGCAGTTGCTGGCTCTGGGCATCCCCAGCCTCAGTACTTGCCTTGTATGCTAGCCAGGACCTATACGCTAAGGGCCAGTTCCGGGAACGTCTACCACCTTTAACGCAGAACCCCAGAAGTTGACCACTGTCGCTTGATCCCCTTGAGCAGACCAGCCAAGTGGATAGGATATCGGCCGATTGATACACCAGGGACCAAAATGTACCACCCATCTACAGGGTCGCCAACCACGGCCAACACGTGGGGGTATATTGCTGTCCATGAAAGGCTTGAAGCAAACAGAGCGGCAATAGCTTCTCATGGAGAGCTCCCTTGCCTACCCTCGAGGGAAGAAAGGAAAAAGCAAAAACTCAAGGGGAGGAAAAACTAGAAAGGAGGCCAGACACTAGGGTACCTCGGGGTCGTGAAGCCCGTCACACCTGAAGAAGATGTGCCCCTGAGCGGAACAAAGAAATGAAGAATGCAATGAAAATTACAAATGACATTGATAAAATGGTACTTTGTTGAAAAATTTGTATGTCTTTCATGTCAAATGTTCCAACAGCATAAGTACCCCCGTAGCGTTTTGCTAATATATTTTAACACTTTAACAGTGATGTCCTAGTTCAGTTCGTGCGACGAAATACAGAATTTTACACTTATAATCCAAAATTAAATCATTCATAGATGTTTTCATTCGATACAAAAATGATTGGTAATCCATTAACATCTCGAGTGTTCTGTGGGCTCTTAGTTGAATCAATACGACGCATTCCCAAAACTGAAGAGGGTCATCTAATTAAACGGTACAGAAAACTGCACTGTTGACCCTCACATGCCCTGTCTTGCCTTTAAGTAACATACCCAATTTTGACTTCTAAAATCTTGAGAATAAGAATGAAGCTCTAAAGCCAGTTGTTCACGATATTATACATGCTGAAATTTTTATTAAATCAAATTTACAACATAAAGATGGCAGCCTGGGGGCTGATGAAAAAATAAAAATAAATTGATGTTTTTCACTTTAAACTGCGTCTCTTTAGATATGCTTTTTAGCTTTATTCTACAACGTTGAAGAAAATTCCTTATCCGTATTATTAGTTCTTAAAATTTATTTGTATTTAATATCAAAAAAATTGTAACAATGAAATTTTTTTCTGAAATAAAACCTAGTGTCGTCAGTTGTTAATATACTGTTTTTAAAACAAAAACCATACTTAAAACAAGACAGGATTTTTTGAAGTATTTTTCCATGTTTTATTCAAAAAATGAAAGCCAAAAAAGATTTTAAAAACAATTTTCATAAAATCGGGCTTTTAAGGGTTCACGGGTTAAACCTAAGTCAACGTGTCTCTATTGGACAGAGTATCGCTCTAGTGGTTTAATATAGTTTTTTTTCCAAATTTCAATTCTACATTAAAACAAATTAATAAGTCTAGAAAAAATATAGAGATTGTTAATAATAAAGCTTGTAATAAAAAGATTTGTAAAATGTCTTAATATTTTTATTTTGGAAAAGGCGAAAACTATGTGTCCATAATAATTTAAACATGTATTCTTTGTTCTTGTTTTTGTCTATACATATCCAGAGTGTTCAAAATAATTACCGAAAAGTGTTCTCAAAGCAAGCTAGTCAGAATAGAAACTTTATCAAATATATTAATAGGCTGAATTGAATATAATAGAGTAATTTTGATTGGATTTGAACTGTCGAGTGACATGTTGTAGTTAGAGTAAAAATCTCGACTGATTCCGATTATGGGTCATCCAGGGGATGGATATGGGAGTTGAAATTTTCATTTCCCTATAACTCCTTTATTATTGAAGATAGAGAGATTATTCAATTAATTGCCTTATCATAACGAACAACTTCTGTATTAAAAGTTTTTTATATCTACCACCTCATGTAATTTAAGAGTCTTTGGCAGACACGTATATTTGAACCGGAGCCTTTTGGGTCCCGAGTCGAGCATCTTAACGACTAGACAAAAGGAATTCCCATGGTCCGGGAGTAGATACTGACTTATATACATTACAGAATAAGATGGCGCTACGATCACTACAGAAGAAACCCCAGCTTGTTTGATATTATTTGAATATCAAGGAAGCGATAATTGCACTTCCGGCTGCGTGCATATGCACAGATTGCTGCCCCCATTGTTTGTGCGCAGGCAGGTGCAGGCTATGTGCTGTGAAATGCGTCATAGACTTTCTGCTGTGAAATGCATCATAGACTTTGAACTGGGAGAGCTGAGTCGCGGTAGGAGTTGTAGTGCTGCCATCTGGTGAATGTAGCAGAAGATGGAATTGATGTGATTTTTGGTGCTACCATCTATTAGTGGGACTGAAAGTAGTTGTTGCGTGTTCTTCGTCCGTTAGTCACCACTGTATCAGTATGTAGATTTGAACCGGAGACTTTTGGGTCCCGAGTCGAGCATCTTAACGACTAGACAAAAGGAATTCTCATGGTCCGGAGGTAGATACTGACTTATATACATCACAGAATAAGATGGCGCTACGATCACTACAAGTCGAAAGCCTTCTCGTAGATAATCCTATCGTCACAACCCTATTACCACAAAATATTTTACGATATTTCCAAGATGTTGCTACGATATTCGGATTGCCGCACAAAATGTGAAGATATCGTATGAATATTGTACAGCATCTTGTGCTAATTAAGAATATGCTTTTTTTTCTTAATTCGCCTAGGGCACGGGATGCGGTGGCCCCGTAGCAGTGTCTTGGCCTGGAAACCGGAGGATCCTCGATTCCACAGAAGATTCATCGTACATACGGGCCTGGTGCTTGCTAAATCTGGCGAGGGTCAAACATCCTCCTGTTGGTATAGTGCAGAAATGTGAAGATGGGACAAAAGCGGGTGTAACGTCTTTCAATTAAGCTTAAAGGACATTCATAGCTAAGTTAAAGATCTAAATAGATTTATTAAGATATTTACATCTGGATCACATAGTTATCTTGATTATGATAAAATAATAAAGTAAGCCCAAGGAGGGGCGTCTGATTCAACGACAAAAAAAAAAACAGCGGGTTTCGCTAAAAATGTCCGGTTCGGACTCGGGAAATACAACCAACCAGTTTGGCTGTCGGGATTCATCTCATAGTCTCCTCGTCCAGGTCCGGAATTTTTATTGCAGCAAAACTCTCTGCTCAGTTGATTCTCATGGGAAAACGCGCTGGTCTTCTCAAAAGACACCTGGACACCTACTCGTCATTATGCTCAGGATTGCCACATTCCAAGCAGTAAGTTGAAAGGACACCGCGCACAAAAGTTTTGTATTGAAAGACAGTCGCCCGTCAGTAGAAGAGGGTGAATCTGGATCGGTTGCAGGAAAATGTCCATTGCGCCGGGGAATACACCTGCCTGGACAATAAACATCTGTTCGGGAATTCCACAACATTCCGTGCAATAGGTAGGGAAGAAGACATCTGTTAAGCACAGTGTCGATTAATAGTGAATGTCAGCTGAGAGTGAATATTGTGGCAACTTGACTACAGTAATCCCCAGAAAGGTGAAAAGTAGAACTGTCATCCCCACCCCCGCAGGGATTCATCTTCAGATTCCTTTTGGCCCTACCCCCGAGCGGGTGTAGATTTTGATCCGGCTGTAAGCCATGTGATTCTACTTGTATATATATATGTGTCGTAACGGTGTTGTGTGTGTCAATAAAACCATAAAGACAAATTGGATCTATTTTGAATTTGGATATAAAACCACACATGAGAAACCATTTCAAATATAACGGTGACCGGCCCTGGGAATGCACACACCTGTTCCTAAGTCAATCTAAGCTGTCGGAGGAGGGGCATACGTCACACGGGACTTTTTTCCAATTAAACTAACTCGCACAAGGTCAGGGTTGGGGCAGAGGGGGGGGGACCAGGGGGCCAGGGTCCCCTTCGGGGTATTGAAAAATTTTATATCCAGTCGGGGGGAAATATTTGTACTGGGTATTCAACTGTAGTTGATAAATAATAATCTGGTGAAAATTTGAGACCAATTTCATCACACTCATCCTCCCATACAGCAGGTCGTTCCCCCTTTCGGGCAAATCGGGCCTCCCCGTCAGGCAAACTCTAGCGCAATTCCTGCACAAGGTACCGCATTACTTATTTGCTTTTGTATAAGTTTTACAGACAGTTTACGGACATTATAAAGGAAATCTACAAATTATAATTATAAAATCCTCAAGTGTAATTTCGCCGGAGTTTATTATTATTATTATTATTTATTTAAATCAGTCGTGGCAGTCGTTTTGTCTTTAAATAAAATTTTCCGATTTTCTTTAGTGTGTGTGTCTGTCTATGATTGTGTATTTGTCTCTATGTGTATGTGTGTGTGGGGGGGTGAGTTTAGTTTACTCCAATTTCATTTTATAAGGCCTACTAGTTATTGTAACTGCTTCTTAGGCTATTCCGATTCGCGTTCCAATTTGAACAATTTCTATAATTTTATAAAAAGAAAAATTCACGTAACCTTATCTTTAAACCATTTTAACCGCTTAACTTAACAGCCCGAGAATACTCGTGCGTCGAATTATCGAAATTTTAGTCTTATAAACTAAAATTGAATCATTAATTAGCTTTATAATTTGACACAAAAAATATGTAGGATCCATAAACATCTTAAGTATCCTACGCCTTCTTAGATGAATGAAAACGACAGCCCCTTTCCAAAACAGGAGGGGTCATCTTATTAGATAGCAAAGAAAATATTCAGTTAAGTGGTTAATGAACCTATTTTAACTCTGTAATGGTAACGTTCAGTCAAAGCAGTGGCGAATCTAGGATTCGGGTCTGGGGGGGGCTGAGGTCATAAAAATTTTGTATTGCCGTGATGAAGGTAAAATCTCAAGACTAAAGTAAACCAAAACTCTTTAACTTTACAGACTTTACTCACCTGACAATAAGAATCATAAAAAACAATACAATACTTTCGATAATTTAATAAAAAATACAATGAAATAACTAGCCAAAAAATGTCTTCCACCATGCCAAAGCTACAAGTACAAGTGGAATGACTACAAAAGTAGGAAAATTTTCGAGCCAGTCAAGCCAGAAAGTAATGTTGAAACGATTTTATTATTTTTTTAAAAGAGATAAATTAAGAAAAAGCAGGTTGTAATGATGTTAAATAAAATCAAGAATTCTGGCTTGGCTCTGGGGGGGGCTGTAGCCCGATAGCCCCCCCCCTGGATTCGCCACTGAGTCAAAGTGACTCCTTCTCCCATTCAAACTGTGAAATCTGAGAAGTAAAGTTGCCATTCTAGGGTTAAGACGCAGCCAAACAAGTTTCCTATCTGACGGTACAATAACTTATTTTGCTTCTTACTTTAACACATAATAAGGACTATTAGCCTTTTGTTGAAATATTTAATCAATTATATCTAAATGTAAACATTTGTTCATTAACTGCAGCCACATAGCGATTCGCATAAAAAAGATTCTGCGAACCACATTTCGGTCGTTGCAAAATAAGTTG
>BGPR01043778.1:0-12833 GCA_013235015.1 Araneus ventricosus | reverse complement strand
CAGCAATTGTGCCGAAATATTCTCATAAATCATTGATCTAAAGTGAAGGGAAAAAGAAATGAATCGGAAGAAAAGGATTTTTTTCCTCTGGCCTTGGCTCTGTTGGAAGAGACCCACCCAGATCTAATTGAGCTGTGTACTATTCATTATGTTGTCGCCGCAGATGCATTAGTGAGTGTCAAAACAGCTTGTAAATAGTAAAGCATTCTGAAGAAGAGACGGTTTTCTTCCGCTGAGTTTGGTAATTTGTCGCCTTCTTGGGTGAGAGGTGCGAAACTAATAACTGTGATGAAACGCAGTTTGAAAAATAAGATGTTGGGATACGTTCAATAGGGACGCGGTTTTGAAATGTTTGCTTAAGTGATGGGACTTTTTATTATGGACATGTAAGCGAGGACATAAAAGGCTTTATCTTTCGTATTTGCTTTCTTGTTACTTTCTCGTATATGAAGTATATAGAAAGTCATCACAAAATTTGACCACGAGATTTTGATGTATGTCCACGTTCGAGACCTCTCCGAGTCCGAAATCTATGACATCTACTTGTTGACTATCTATCGGCCTGCCTTATTCATGTGCATGTCAACACGATAATCCAAAAAATGCAACAAGCTAGCAAAATGAAATCTGATATGTGGTGTGAACCTCAAAATTACAGATCTAATTCTGGAGCAGATCGATCAACGGAAAGTTGTATATAACGAGTATTCAATTCTCATTTCTGTACGTCGAAGCTAAATACAAAACGAGGTAAAGTGTGGAAGTATACGAGGAAGATTGGAGAATACTCCCACTGGTTTATTTTATTTCTTTTATAACGCATTCTCTCTAAATTATGTATTGGAAGAATCTTGAAATTTTCCGATAAAAAAATGTTTCAAGAAAACTTATTCATAATTGTCTAAAAGCGACAGGAAAATTAAAGCTTTTTTTCTCACTCAACTCCTAGGATATGTCCATTTATTAGAGATGACTTCGTTTAAAGTTTACTGAAATTTTAAAAATATTCGTTAATAGATACCATAATTAAATATATTATTCCATTAAAAATAAAAATTTACTCGTCATTTCAAAAAGTAGCCCTTTGAAATGTGAAAATAATCATAGTTATTAAAATAAATGTCGAAAATAGTGTTCGTTATCTACATAAGTAAACTGCTAAAAAGAGGTTGCAAATGGACTAAAAATTTATTTCATGAACAAATATCAACTTCATGCGTTTTTGAAAACAATTTTTTTAAACGGAAAGAAACTTTTATCTTCAACGGCTTTTTAGTGAGCAGGATCGAAATTCCGTTGTTTTAAAATTTCATCAGTAATTAAGTACTAAATTTCCAATAGTATTCCTGATAATAAAAATCACGAAACGGGTAAGGAATGATACTGAATTAAAAGATAATGAAAAAAAGGATCGATATTTTTCCTTCTCATCAAAAACAGCATGTAGGGCAGACCAAGACAAGAAGGCTATGTTAATATTTAACCATTTTTAATACATTCAGTTTCTTGTGATAAATTTTTTCTTTGCATGTATTATTAGATAGACCTTTTGTTGTGTTTTACTTAAATTGAGACATTTATATTCTGATATAATCAAAGTTATTTTGCAATTAAAAAAAAGCAAAGCAAAAGTGCCAACTTGAAGAAAATTATGATAAAACAAGATGAAAATCATGATAAAAATTCAATACATTTTTTTAGAAAATATAAGGCAGAATACTAATTAATTCAACGTTGTTAAGTATTTTTTCCTCGAATAGTATGTAATGAAAGGGTTATTTTCTTTAAAATTGAGCTGATAGTAAATTAATATAACTCAAAACCAATGTTTTTCATTTATAAAAATGAGACACAAATTCTCCTCATTCAGAGTCTGAGTAGCCCTCGATCCACCATGTGTGGCATTTGCAACACTCTATTTAATCTTCTGACGGAGGATCAACATAGATCTCATCACACGCAGGGCACTGTATCATATTTTCTTTGGAAGTTTGAACTGATGTCATGAGTGTCAAAAGTTCGGGTTTTTTAAAAGGAATCAAACTTAAGTTTCTTTGTAATAACTCCTTTTATGCACCCTAGCCTCTTGTCTTTGCTGCTTTAAACATTCTTCTTCCACCTTCTGTGTGTCCCTCGGAATCGACATCTCTTTCATACGTAAGCGTATTAAAATATTTTCTGTAGGTCTCACACCTTGCAACATATTATGGAACAGATAGTGGATCATATAGCTCAGGAAAATATACAAAATAAATAAAAAAAATCATATATTTTACGAAAAAGAAAACAGCAAAAAGCATTTAGGGAAAGATAACGAGATCATCGAATTGCCTCGGTCATCTTGCCCTGGTCGGAAATGTTCATTCATTCAATACGAAGGAGATCAGAAAACTCAACCTTAAGGTTTAGAGCGATTCCTTTTTTCACGGGATTAACAAGAATTAGATACAAATAACTAGTGATTTTGAAAAGCGTATTGTCTTCGGCAGCCATGCATGGCAAAAAACAACCAAATATGTCCACGAGATCTTACGTTAAAGGTCTTAAAAATTACAATACGTCAGGCAAAAAACACGAACACCACATCGACAACGAAATGCGGGAAGTGGATTCGCTGCTCGCTTTTTATTTTCTCGTATACGAAGAGAAAGTATTGAAATCGTCAAATAATTCGAACACGAGATATTAACGAATCTCCACGCTTTAGACCTCCCCGAGTCCGAAAAACACAATTTTGGAATTATGTCTGTCTGTGAACACGATAACTCAAAACTTATTAAAGCTACAGGGATGAAATTTGGTATGTGGTCTTTATACATAATTTGTAGGTTTCTATCAAATTTTGGACAAAATCCTTCCACGGAATGTCTGTATGTCCGTGTTAATATGAACGCGATAACTCACAAACTTAAATAGACAGGTGGATAAAATTTGGTACACATATTCATCATCAGGAATGTAGGTTTGTATCAAATTTTGAACCAAATCCGTCAAAGGGTTGACTGTCTGTTTATCTGTATAATCGCATACTTTTGTACGCAATAACTTCTTTAAAAAATTATTTTGATAAATGAAATTTGGTATGTGGCCTTCTTACCTTGATGGTAGATTTGTGTCCAATTTTTGTGTCAATCGGTTAAAAAAAAGCGTTCAACCTTTTCTTTATCTTACACCCAGCCCTATTGGTAATCACACCTGCTTCTAATTCCACTTCCGCGTTGGACGACCTTCAGAAATCGTGGTATAACGTTTCGTTTATTTTTTTCTCCACTGGGTTAGGGGTTCTTGTTCGTTTTACTGCCTTTTAGCTTTTCTCTACATGTGTTAGGAGTATACGAGAAAGTTTAGGGGAGACCACTTTCGCTGGCTTACTTTCTAGCAGTGTGGAGCGCTATTAATATCTGTATGGTGGAGAAGTAAAAGCAGTATGAACTGAAAATAAGCCATTCGCTATCTTCACCTGGTCTCCCCTATTTGATACAATTTTGAAAAAGAAAGAGCAAAAAGAGAATTCTGTAATAAAAGGAACTAATTAATTAGTTATATTAACTGATTTCAAAATGAAATGCTGAAAGATAACAAACATCAATCTTTCGTTTTGGAATCCTTGATTGCTTTGTGTTTAGGTTTTACAATTTATTATCATTGATAAAAGATATAACAAAGCGTTTAATTTCATCAGTTAAACTGAATTAAGATTAAATTATTCTGATAAATTCGAAGTGATACTACCGCAATTTTCGTTTATTTCAATTATTTGTTTTTGGGTGTGTGCTTCCAGCTATTTATGTCTTGCATCGTTTATGAAGATGCTGAAGGTACTTCTTTTTATCCTTTATATTTATTAATGTTTCGAACTGAAGGGCTCTTCTGTAGTAACTTATATTAATTTCCTTTCTCACAAAATTTTATTATTCTTGACTCGTTTCATGTTTGTAAAGAAGGAAATCGAATTTTCACTCACTTCTAATGTGTTAGAGGTCTGAAATTTATTACACTTATATGTTCTCGATGACAATACATCATTTTAATATTTTCAGAATTTTATTATCGGATAATTGATTCATTTAATTAAATTTTGATTTTATACCAGTATCGCCACCTGTTTGTGAATTTGTGGAAAAATCTATTTCAAGATTCCATGGTATTTGAAAAAATGAATTATAAATTAAAAAATAAAATCTATAAAAAAATGAAAAAGGATGTTTTTTTTAACAATCTTTTATTCGTGCTGTACTGAATAGTAGAAACAAATTTATTTTATAAAAAAATAAGGGAGGGAGTTTTACGTCTTCGTTTTATAAAAATAAAACAAAGACGTAAAATTGCGATGCGCTGAAATCCAAGGTCAAAATTAATCTACAGTATCATAGAAAAGAAAATCCCTAAATATTCATTAAAAATTAATATATATTAAGAGTGAGATTCCAATTTACTTACACTATTACTAACAGCGCTCACGCCTTTACGTTTTTGTTTTCACCCCAGATTTTTGATAAAATAATAAGTTTCTGCATTTTAGTACACTAATAAAAGCGTGTTTTTAAAAACAGTTTTTATTCAGCTTATTCATAAATGACCTTCCAGAAACGATTTATAGTTGTATAATTTATTATCCATCCATTAGAACAGTGATTATCTACCTGTGGGATACTCTTTCATAATACAGAAATATAAAGTTTAGCTATATGCTATTAATACATTTCCAGTTGATCAGCACTCTTGTTTATTTGATAAGCCAATTCATTACAATTCGCCCACAGTCTCGAAATATCGATGCATTTAAGGACCGGTTCAGGTCCACACATACGATTTGTGTGGTACAAATTATTAACAATACAAACTACCGGAGAAGCAATTAGCTGCTTGAAGTACGTTGACAGCAGTTGGGAAGTACATACATACCTCCGATTTATCTCCGACTCGAGGGAAAAGTGCTAAGCAAATATATCGGACAAGTCATTGGCGACACTCTTGCTCTGCAGGGGTACGTGTGTACTACTCGACTGCCATCAATGTACTTCAAGCCGCTAATCACTTCACCAGCATTTTGCAGCTAATAACCTTTCCGACACAAATCGTATGCCTGTACTGGGTCTGAAGTCAAAAAACTGTATACTTATCACCTATAGACTGGTCATTTGTGTGCAGAGCACGCAATTCTAGAATGGGTATGTTCGGCGAATATATGAATTTTTGACAAGAAGCAAATTATGGTGTTTATATTTCATAATTTCAATTAATGTTTAATATGTTTTGTGCTTGTATGTGCCTTCTATGCTACAGTAGTCTGTACTTATTATATGCGGTACAAGGATGCATAAATGATCTGGCACAATCTAGCTGCGTATTGTGTTTGACTCCTAAATGTCATAAATGAAAGGAAACTTCTTCGGCTTATTCCCACTATAAAATGTAACCAAATGAAAGGAGACTTTTTCTGGAGCGGCGTTGTATCTAATCGCAATGTTTGCCGATAGAACATGGAGTGACTGCTTCCCGGCTCCCCACCTCCAAAAAAAAGAAAAATCTCACTCGGCCATGAAGGCCACAAAAGTGATGCTCAGTTACTTTTCTGACGCCTCTAATCATTGAGGTCATTCTACTGCGAAGTAAAAGGTTGGAAAACGTTGCTAAGGCCTAAACATGCCATAAAAACAAGCGTGAAGGCAAGCTCTAGAAAGGGAGAGTGCTGCTCTAGGACAACGCTATGTCATATGTGGCCAAGAAGAAGAACATAGATTTGTTAACAGAAGTTCAATGGGATGTCCTTCCGTACAGCCCCGATATCTCACCATGTAATTTCCATATTTTCACCCCTTATAAAAATCATTGAAAGGTTAACGGTTCACCTGTGATAAGGAAATGAGGGACACCATCGAAAACTGGACCTGTCAGCAGCCCGGAAGTTGTTACTATATATATATATATATATATATATATATATATATATACCGAAATTACAAAAGTCATGTCTAAGTCAATGTGTCATTGTATAGAGTCTATTATAAGCTTATATTTGGGTTTGCGTAGAAAGTAGAGCACAAAGAAATGTATTCCACATATCATTTACTGTTTTTAAACCAACACGGCAACTGAAAAAAAATTGAAAAAATAAAATAGACAGATACGTTTATTTTGTGCCAACTTAAAGACATTTATTGTTTATAAATATAAGCAATCATCCTACAGAGTTTTCAAAAGAATTTAAATCTTTTGCAAAGAATATATCTCACTCCGTTAATTCTATGCTTCAAAATCCATTTCCGAAAGAATCAACTTTCTTACCTGTTAGGGCGAATTTATATTCTTAAACATTTCTTCAGAAAATAGGAATTTTAAATTGTTTTCATCATTTTGAAGCGAAAACCGATCTTCGCAATGAATGATAAGTTTTTCAAAAAGATGGAGATAAGGTTTTCCACTGAAACATTCACTGCGGTAGAAATGAGTTTAAATTTACAGCCCGTCTCACGCATCAATGATTGAGGTCGCGTGCTCTACAAATCTCGGATAACGCATCATGTAAACAGTTTACGGGACATGCGAAACAAATTCCTAATCTGTTTTCACATTTTAAAATGTTTAGATAACATCGCTGCGAGTCGCGTGATGGACAACCGTTTCCCAGGTCACGATATCTCCCACACATTCTTCCGTTTTAGAAGGAAGTTTTAAATACCGATCGCCGACTTCACTGGCTCAATAAACACTTAAAGCTTACGATTCCACGCAAATAGGGCTATCTAGAGAATTTTGAAAAACTAAAGACTAAATCTCAGAAAATTTCTGATTAATAAAATAAATTCTTGATTTTTTTTCTTCTCTCCAATGAGCAAACTCCGCATAAACAAACAGAATTTTTTTTAAAAAAATGCGCGTTTGTAGATAGCGATCGATCCGATGGAGTATAAAAATTGTATGAACATAAAATTCGCGTGGACCTGAATAACAACTTCAATAATTAACTAATTATTCAATTTCTCTAAAATCTTTTTTATTTATATTTGTTGTACGTACTTTTGTTTTTGCGTACGGTACGTACGTTTTTGAGTAATAGCGTTCACATTCACACGAATGAACAGAACGACAGATAGTTAACTCATTGATCGTTTTAGTCCAAAATTTCAGAGTGATAAAACCACGTATGGAATTTCATATATCTAGCTTGTTGCGTTTTTGAAATATTGTTTTCACATGACCTCAAACCGGCAGACAGATGGACCACTCGTGGACGTATTTCATCCAAATTTTGACAGAAATCAACAATTTCAATGTAAAGTAACATGCCAAATTTCGTTTGTCAAGTTAAGTTATCGTGTTCACAGACCAATAGACGAGCATAATTACAGAAATGTTTTTTTTGAAATCGGGGAAGGGGTCTAAAAAGTGTGGATTTATGAGGTCCAATTTTTTGAGAATTACAAAACTTTCTTTTCTATACTTTATATACTAGAAAGTAATGAAAAATATGAGCAGTCTCTTACGTTGACCGCAAATGAATGGAAGTATTTCATCTAACAATGGTTCAAGGCTCTTTACCACAGTAGGAAGCCTGGCTTTTATTTAAAAGTTCATATTAAAACTATAATTGAAAGTGTGTAAATATCTTCTTTTTCAAAAGATGACTGACTTTGGAAGTTAAAATTGGCAGAATTCACATGTTTGTCTGGATTTACTTTACAATAATTAGAAACAAAATCGAACTGCGTTATACTGAAACACCTAGGTGAATTTTTGGGAGGCTCAATACAGTACAAAGGAGTTTTTGTAGTTATATTAATGTCCCATTTTTGAAGCAATGCGAGAGCTGTTTTGGCTAAGACCTCCTAGTTTGGAACTGCTGTCAGATGACGAGGACGACACCGGAGCCAGTACCCCCTCTACAAACTTCTGCACCCCAGCAGCGGGAGGAATTTTAACCCTCGATGGATTTAACTTGAACCAGGCCATTCACAGAGAACTTCCTTGGATTCGGGTCTAGAAATCGCGAATTTCCGTTCCAGAAGCCGAGACTCTACATTTTCTGCCCCAGAATATATAGTATATAATCGTAAAAAACTAATTCTCTGAAAGTGATGAATATGGTATTGAAACGTCTAGGGTGTGATAATGATGATTATCATTATTGTGTTAATAATGAACGTGAAATTACGATTATTATCATTATTATGATAATAACGAACATGATTTTAATGTGAATAATATCAACAGGATTTAAAGATACATAAGATGAAGAGTATATAGCATGTTGATTGCCTTGTTAAACTATTAAAGCCTCTAGAGTTCGGCTCAAAACATTTCATAAATTAAACCATAGTTTGAAAATCTATTTGAACACTATTTTTCAGACAAACATTCTCTTAGAATCTAGAATTTATTTTGTAGTGTTATTTCAAGTTTATACTTGAAAAGTATAGTATAGTAGTGGAAAGTAGACTTTCTTGTCTATGTGAAACAATAATTCGAGCTATAAAATGTTAAAATGATGTTATCAATGTTTGTGTGAAATGTTTCTTACACAGAGATTTAAATTCAAATTTACCAACCCACATCGAAATTTATGCGTAATCTTCCTATAAATACGCAAAATGGGGTCATAAAAACTATACAAGAAATTAGGGCAAATCAGTCCTTTCCCTTTCAAATTAATCCCCATTTGAGCGATAAGCTTCATCCATTTCCGTTTCCATTGCTCCAAACATTCTTGGAAGTCCTCAGAAGTAAGACTTTTCAGCTGCTCTATTGTCTAATGTTTCATTGTATTCACATTGTCCCATTGCCATCCAATACACCATATATGATTTCCGGAACAAAAAGAAATCACCGGGCGATAAGTCTGGCGAGTAGGAAGGTTTAATTAGCGTAGTGGTGGAATTACGGCGAAAAACTTGTTAACTTGTTGAATGTGCAAGATTTTGGGACAATTTTTGAACACACCTTTCTGAATCCAAAATGTTTTAATAAAATCATGTGTACCATTATCCAGACAATGAATCGATGATAGGAAGCGCGAGAAACCGCCCGCGTTGCATGTTTTCAGCAACACATGAGGTCGACTGTCGTACTGACTTTGCAGTCTTTGCGGCCGTCACTGAAATGCATGATCCACTTAAATAGATCAGTTTTCTTTAGTGTTTTATCTTCATAAACAACCTTTAATATTTCATAAGTTTCCTGAAAATTTTTCTCAAGTTTCTCCAGAAATTTGAAGTTCAGTCGAGCAAAACACGCACACACACACATGCCATCTTTAGCGGTACACTTGCGTCTATGGTCGGACGGTTAAACTTCGTTTCTACGACCTGTTTTTCTACGAGTTACGTCCGTGGTTCGTCCGGTTCCGTTCCCATCGTCGGAACAGGAAGAATCGATGTGGCTCGTGGGATTGTAAGTGCATCTGTTGTTTTCCTCGTTATTGCGGTAAATAGTTCGCACGTCCAAGGAAGGGGGAGTGGCCAGACTGCGTCAGTGCATCCGTTCACTCGAGCGCTGCCGAGAGATTTGCCAAGCCACGAGCCATAGGAACTTTGCGACTGTTCGGAATTCCACCGACTACTTTCCGCAAGTATGAACCTCGAGCGACTCGAGGTTTGATAAGCTTCACGCCGTCAGAACAAGGCTTAAAGCCCCGGACTCACGATCAAATAACCCACAGATTTCGTCCGCGGTGCGCGTTGCTAACCGTCGTCGGAACGGGAAGATTCGATGTCGCTCGGGGGCTTGTAAGAGCATCTGTGGTTTCCCGAGTTGTGGCGGTAAATAGCTCAAACATCAAAGACGCGAGAACGGAGCGATGCGATCCGTTCCCGTGGCCTGTTGTATTTTGTACTCTGTTCTCACGTCCTAGTTTTTTAGCAGTTTCGGAAGGATTATGGAGTAGAATACTGAATTGATTATGGAGTTTTAGGGAGAACTATATCATATGGAATCCGCAAAACTATATGATATTACTGTTTGTATTCCCTATTTGAATAATATTATTTTGAATACTTTTTAATGATGATAACTACATTTTTATTGATAAATTTTCATTTTATAATTGCTACATTATGCAACTTTATAATCAGTATATTTAATTTACAACTTAATTAATCATAATTAAAATTTTGGAATTTGCATATGGTAAATCAAAATTTAATTATTATCGAATAAAAGAAGCTGCAAACAACTTTCCAAAATTGCTTTCTGTATTACTACTGAACACATCACGACTATTTTCTAATAACTTTAGTGAGGCATAAAGCACTAAAGGGAATTATGTTCATGCTAAATACTGAAGTAATATGAAGTGGGAATGCAGAAACAAATTTGATATTTAATATTTAATTTTCAAATCAACATACTATCTGTGACTCTTTTTATTGAAGAATCAGTCAATCTCTTGATGAAGCAAATTATTATAAACCGTTTTGTCTCGCCATTTTATAAGTTTTAAAAATTTCTTGAGGCATGAATTCATGTAACAAAGAAAAAATGCCCCAAGCCATTTTTATCAGCGTATTTTTAAATTGAATATTAATACCAAATCAAACTCATTCTGAGACTTTTTCAGATTATTTTGCTATACATAAAAGAACCAGATAGCTTTTTTTAAAAATAATCCATTATAAGTTAAAAATACCTTTCCCATACACTAAGATAATCGCCAAACTTAAAAAATCTCGGAGATAAATTTGAATAGAACATGAACCTGATTTTAATAAAAACGAACAAATGGTCAAATACAAGCACATAAAAAATCAACAAAAATATAATTTTAATTTTTGTGCATTCATTAAAACATCAACATGATGCTTTAAGAATTGATTAGAATTAAAATTATGCATTAATTCTAAACAGTAAATTATTTTTTAAGTTTGATGAAATGCTGCATGTTTATTAAATACCTTGTAAAACGACAAAGTTTAAGGTTCACGCAGACGACGCGGAGTAAATTTGCCAAGTTAAGCGTCGTGGGAATGGCGCATCTGGTCCAATTCAGACTAGCCATAAATCCCTTAGTAGCTCGGGGGTTATCTGATCGTGGTCCGAGGCTTTACTGAAGCTCCAGTGCGTCCCTGCTAACAGAGATAGATAGTTTACACAGACGAACATCATTTCAAGGTCACCATAGTAACTTGGTTCGTGCATTTAACACGCTAGAAAAATGAAATTTAGTATGTTGTCTTGGCACTAAAATTGTAGATATGTGTTAAATTTTGGGCCAATCGGTCAAAGGGAAAATATCCAAAAGGAATACGAGCTTTTCTTCACTCTACTACGAAACACAAAACGTGCCATACTGTCTTCGTATACCAGAAAATCGAGGGGAAAACACTCCCGCTGGTTTACCTTTTAGATGTTAAGTTTCAGGAGGAAATTTTGAATACCAAGAAAATTGGATAAGAATAACAGTCGACGTACCCATCCACCACCAAGTTTTGAATGGCCATATTCTTCTGTGTTACACACACGTTGTAGATATTTACATACAGAATTAGAATATGAACATAAAAAAGAATTTGGGTTTATATGAACATAAAAGGTTTTGATTAGATCAGGACCGGATTTACACAAATTTGAGCCCTAGGCCAAAGCATATTCTGCGCCCCCTCTCAAAAAAGTTAGCATATAATTTTAAATTTAATATACAATAGTTTATCTTTCAAACATATAATAACTTAATAAAATTTTTGTTATCCTTGAACCATATTAAATTGTTAATTCAAAATTACACTACTTGTGAAATAACATAAATTAATACCTGCAAAAATATTTCATAGAAATTCTTGAAATCGTGTGAAAACCTACTAGAACTCCTTCGTTCGCGCTTTTCTCTATGAATAGGCTTGACGGGTCATTGAAGTGGACAGATCTTATTAAATCGATTCCAATGCAAAGAAGTACAAGAGCGAGAAACGATAGGGTCCACAGACGACGAAAATATATATCGTTCAATATACACTGTACACAAATGAAGTGAAACATTTCAAAAATTAATATAAAAAAACTAAAAACGTTGGAACTATGATTTTTTTAAAAATGAGAGTGCATCTCAAAAAGTTTTTTTTCAGATAGGTAACATACCATTTCATTGCTCTAGGGGGTTGTAAATTACTGGGAATCAGAAGTTTGTTTAGAGCCATTATCTGAGAAAATATTAAAACTGGAAATAAAATAAAAGCATGTATTTGTAGGGACTTTTATGCTCTTTAATTTGTTAATTCACATGTAGTGTGAAAACTGAAGATCTTTCGTGATATTCAAGAAAAACTGAAAAAAGAAGCTAGAAAACACGCATCGGCTTCTACTGATCGGTAGCCATTGCGTACGGAATTTTCTCGCTGTAACAAATTTAGAATGGCGTAACGCTGCGTTACCTATCTGAAAAAAACTTTTTGAGATTCGCTCTTATTTTTAAAAAAAACCGTAATTCCAACATTTTTAGTTTTTTTAAAATAATTTTTGAAATGCGTCACTTCATTTGTGTATACCCTGTATTTAATGTAACGAATGTAAATTTCAAGAACATCATTTTATATAGGCTTTCCAAGATAATACTGAATGTTTTGTAAATATGTGGTGGTTATTTCTTCCGTGTGTGCGCCCCCGACAGCTTCACCCTTGGCCATGGCTTTGGTTGACCCTTTGGGAAATCTGGCCCTGGATTAGCCATACTCTTCTCTATCAAAATAAATGTCATGCAACATCAAATCGAGACATTAGTTTAACTAAACTAAATTGGACCCAAAAAACATCTGACCCAACAGACTATTCGCTAGACGCTTCGAGGTACTTTTTTTAAAAAAGAAATGAGAATGATGAATTGATAGGAGGTGGGGGGCGGGATA
>BGPR01043776.1:0-12834 GCA_013235015.1 Araneus ventricosus | reverse complement strand
GCTTAAAGGCAACAACAGGCATTAGAGCTTCAGTCTTATTCTCAAGAGTTTAGAGGACATAATTGGGTATGTTGCTTAAAGGCAACACTGGGCCTTCAAGGGTTAAACAAAATATTGTTAGTTATAAGTAAGAATCTGAAACTGAACCAAACTAAATGAATATAAAATCTAGTCTACCAACTTTTCCGTTGAATTTACATATTCAAAAAGATTCGAGATCCTCTTTCTATTAAATTTAGATATTGATATTTGAATTTAATGAAAATAATTTCTTAATTTACTTACTAACCTATCTACAATCTCTAACTATATACGAAAGCTACTATCTAAGCTACTTAAGGTTATCAGTATCTTCTCTTAGGATCTGGATGTAATTACAGTGGAATCTCCCTATAACGAAATCGCTTGGTTCCAGTTGAAAAATTCGCTATAGAGAAAATTTCGTTATACGGAGATTAGAGATTTTTGCAGTTATTTAAGTAAATGTTACAAACCTTTTAGTATGTGCGATAAGTTCAAAAATATTTAATTATGACTTTCAATTAAAAATGAAGTAATATTTATTATAAATTTGTTAAAATTATACTAATTTTTACTGTATAAATAAAATGCTCAAAAGTGAAGACAATTCACCAATTTAGAGAATAATATGTACTGGTACGGATAAACATAAAATGCGTATTGTCACATCCATTTGCTGTTTCCACCCCCGATTCTTGGAATCTTGACCCGTAGAAATGTTGCTCCCTCTGTAGAAACCCAGGTCCTCACAACTGCATTACCCTTCACATAGCATTCTATTGTTATGTGTTATCGCTGGAATGAACAATGCGAGTGGTTCCAGAAACAGGCACGTGTGAGCGATTTGTTTGCACAGAAATTAGCAACTTTCTTCAAAAATGACAAAAATCGAAAAGATAAAGGTCTGAAAAAATTCGTTATAGGGAGACAACCACTTCGTTATATGGAGAATATTTTGAATGTTATTTAACATTCCGATTAAAAATTTCGTTATAGGGAGAAATTCGCTGTAGGGAGACTTCGTTGTAGGGAGATTCTACTGTATATATGCCGGAACTAATCAACAATTTATCGGTTTCGAGTTTACTATTGCAAATTCTACCTATGTATGTGTAGTTTGTTATGCAATATCGAACGGACTCTAATCCATTCAGCAATATACTTCTTATAATGCAATAATTCATTTCGGAAAAATGTAGCACAATTTTTTCCTATAATGTTTTAAAGAAACATCCACATCTGAAATTGCGTATTTTGGAGTTGGTTCCCAGAAGCATGTATATAAAATGGTACAAGTATCAAATGTTTATGAATGCATAAATATCAAACGGTTGTCATTCATTGAAATGGGAAGCTTCTTTTTAACCATTCGCTGATGCTTGAAAATTCTTTAACTATTTATTGAAATTTGTTCATTAAGTCATCATAAATATGTGTGCATATATAAGTTAGATTAATTTTATATTAGGCTTTTTAATTAAAAAAATTAAATATAAATTTAAAATCAATATGATTCTTTTTCTTGAAGGGGAGTTGGAACCCTAAGTCCGTTAACCCTAACCCTGTTACTTCGATGCACCTTTTCTCAAAATCTGTTATAGATTCATATTTGGAATTTTTTATACAAGTTAAGTACATATTTCTCATTATACTGAAATTATTTTTGAAACAATATTCAAAAATTTATTTTTTGCAAATTTTTTTGTGTCAAAACAAAAAAATGTGAAATTGGCCATTTCGATGTACCTTTTCTCAAAATCTGTTACAGATACATGTTTGTAACTTTTTATAGAAGTAAAATACATCTTTCTCATTATACTTGAATGAGCGTTTTTAAAGAAACTCAAAAATGTTTTTTTTTTTACAATTTTCTTGTATCAAAATAGGGTAAAATTTCACTATGTCTAATTAAATATTTTGTAAATTTATTAAAAATCAAAAATTAAACAAATTCTCATTTCAGTATAATGAGAAAGGTGTACTTTACTTCTATAAAAAATTTCAAACGCGTATCTATAACATATTTTGAGAAAAAGTGCATCGAAGTGGCCAATTTAACATTTTTTGTTTTGACACAAAAAAAATTGTAAAAAATAAATTTTTGAATTTAAAAAAAATCATTTTACTATAATGAGAAAGATGCACTTTACTTGTATAAAAAATTTCAAACATGAATCTGTAATAGATTTTGAGAAAAGGTACATCGAAATGGACAATTACACATTTTTTTTGTTCTGACACAAAAAAATTTGTAAGAAATGAATTTTTGAATTTTTCTGAAACAAAAAGCATTTTAATATAATTAGGAAGATGTACTTTACTGGTACAAAAAACTCCAAACATGAATCTATTACAGATTTTGAGAAAAGGTACATCGAAGTAACAGGGTTAGGGTTAACGGACTTAGGGTTCCAACTCCCCTTAAATCCAACACAACAGACAAAATTTGCACTGAGTCACATAAATACCATTCTGAAGAATCATCATCATTTATCAAACGGCTTCGAGGCATCTTTTAATACCCGTGCATCCAAACGCATTTTTTTAAATTACAAGACCCCTATTCATTTCCTATAAAAATATCTGAGCTCACTTAAAAAAAGCATCTCCATCAATGCGTTCAAAGTTCTATGAAAGCCCACCTATTACGTTCTTGAAATTCATTCACTTGCGTAATCCCCACTTCATGCACCCCAAATAACAGATCGAGAAAGTTTCCTGGCCCCCTCGCTATGAAGTTCCTTCGGTAGATAATTTATAACAAACACTGGGCCCACCTGTCACGCAAGTGTTGAACAGGAACAGACTGATTAATTGTCGGAATATCAATAAGGATGTCAACCTGGTGGCACGGTGCCACCACAACTGCTGCTATTTTCTGATATGCCCTTTTCCCTCGCCCGGGCTCTAAAAGGACTGGGTACTTAAGATAGCATTATTGTTTGCCTGTCCACTGCAGCTCTTCCCATTCCACAGCAGAGACTATGCAGTCAGTTGCTAGCTAATCAATATCTGTGTCTTCATATTTCAGCAAGCTCCACTCTTTCTAAAGCGTGGGGAATATAATATACTTACCACAAATCAATCAATTTTTAAAAGTCCATTGTAATCTATTTTAACACCTGTGACTGTAGCTGCTATAACGTCAGAAACCACAAAAATATTATTAAACACCTTGACTACATAATATAGTTTTAACTAGTCAATTAATTGTTATAATTATTTTGATATACTAATATTCCAACACCTCATGAATGCCTAAGAGAAGGTTGGTTTAAGTTCTAGCATAATGTTTCGATAAAACGATAAAAAACTTAGACGTTTCAATGTCTTATCTCAATCAATAGTTTCTTGGTTTTTTAATTAAATTATTAATTAATCAAAATTGCTTAGCTAGCAAAATAAATTTTTCTAGTAAGCCAAATGAATTTTTTTATGTAATAAATCTCAATCCCAAAATTACTTTAATATACTATTCTTAAAAAACACACTTAAAAAGGCCAAAGAATCGGCTGAAAAAGCATCGTAGTTATTGATTATTAAAATTCAATGGTTATTTTAATATGTGCTTATAAAATATTGATAACATATGAAGTTCTCAAACTTTTTCAAAATGTTAAAAAAAAGAATCGTTGCCAAGTTTTCCACAAGACATTCCTTTGAACGCCAATCACCCAAAAAAACCTATTACATTTTGTAGAAAAAGTTTGCTTTCCTCTATTGCTCACGACACATGAACACAAAGATTTAAGCATCAATTACTTTCATGGCACAAAAGTTGAACCATCGAAGTTTTATTGTCATTCTTATATACACTGGTGTTCGAAATTAAACAAATTTTTACTTTTGGTCAAGAACTATTGAACAAACTGTAACGAAATCAGGTATATACATAGATTGTTGTAATACGAAAAAAGCAATTCATACCGCAGTTATGGTGCTACATAAGCATAATCGTGCGCAAAAGTCATCAGAGATCTTACTCTTATACAGTCAAACTGCAAATAAGGCAGTTTATGAGCGCCTGTTTCAGTTGTCAAACCCCGACAGCAACACAAGGACAAGCATTGGCGTTCATAAAAATGAAATCAAGGCCAACAGTACTCCCGCGATGGCGAAAATGGCGCTTTAAGATCTTCTCACTATCAGAGAGCTTCTCCCACCGCACAGCAATCAGACACCTTCTGCCAAAAACAAGAAGATCTGCGTGCCCGTGGAGATCTGAGTAGTCAATCCAACCAGAAAATACCAACACTTAAAAAAAAATTCGTCAACTAGATTAGTGAAAGTCGTAATAAGCTACAAGATAGTGGACAAGAGTTGGCGAACATAAAAATGCAATCAAGACCAATAATACTCCTAAGATGGCGAAAATTGCGCTTTAAGATCTTTTCACTATCAGAGATCTTCTCCCATTGCACAGCAATCGGACACTTTATGCCAAAGAGAAGAAGATGTGTGCGCCCGTGGAGATCTGAGTAGTCAATCCAACCAGAAAATACCAACCCAGATAGCAAAGAAGGTTACGGAAAGGTTGCTATTTCACTTTCCATAGGTTGTCCGCGAAAGCATTTCGGCGCAAATCGTTTCGGAAACCATTCTCACAAAATTGACGTAGAGAAGCTTTTTATGAACCACCTGTCCCCATCGTGTGTATCCCCGTCCAGTATAGGGGTTAGTGCGTTTGCCTTCCAACTCTATGAACGCGGGTTCGATCCCGGGCTCGGAGGAGTGAAAAGTTTGGTCACATTCTTCAACGAAATCGTACAAGTAAGTTCAATTAAAAATTATATTAATCGAATTAATTGAAATTACTAATTAAGCTTTGGTTAATTAAGATTCCAAATTGATCTCATTAATTGACATTCCAGATAACTCTAAGTTGGACAACGATGACGTCAGAAGAAGGGGGATAAAAAAGGAGGGAACAAGCTTTTAACAAAAGCTTGGAGAAATCTTATTAAAAACCTTACAGAAAACCTTTTTCCTTGTTGACTAGCGAACCTTTCCTCTACCTTGCCGAAAGGTTCAACCCTTGTCATCCAAATCTTCGTGACAACCCTTTACTCTTGCTGACGACAAGGTTTCTTTGCTATCTGGGAATACTTTTAAAAAATCCTTCGACTAGATTAGTGCAAGTCGTAATAAGCCTAGATAAGTGGACAAGCGTTGGCGTTCATAAAAATGAAATCAAGGCCAACAACACTTCTGAGATGGCGGAAATAGCGCTTTAAGATCTTCTCATTATGAGAGAGCTTCTCCCATCGCACAGCAATCAGACACCTTCTGCCAAAGACAAGAAGATCTTCGCGCCCGTACAGCATGATTAATGTGACCATACGTCCCGTTTCGAACGGGACAATCTCGTTTTTTGGTTGCCTGTCCCATTGTCCCCAAGCACAGCTTCGGGACGCCCAAATGTCCTCTTTTCAGAAAGAGAGCAACCCACGGTCACAATTTAAAAACGAAAGTTGCGATAAAAAAATCCGACTGTTATGTCTAGTAACGGGGTGTGCGCTATACGTGTCATAAATTACGTCAAGTCGATAGCAATTTCAAACAAGAAGAGGACAAAAATAAAAAAAAACTACTTTGGTAACGTCTAGTAGTTCGGCGATGATGGAGTATGCACTATGCGTGACACACATATGCAAGTTGGTCAGAACCCTGCTATCTCGCACTAAGTTCTAACGACATGACACCGCATGAAGCGACAGAATGAAACACTGGGAATATTTTAAGCGAAAATCGCTCGGTGGAACTGTTCAAACCTATTCACACCAATAATTTAAATCATACGAACTTTCGCGTAATTATTGAATATATTCTATGTCTGCCCGGCACTAATATACCTGTGGAAAGGGTCTTTTTTTCTTCTGAATAAGTTGTGGACGAGCTAGAAAACATAGTTTCAAGTCGCAATTTATAAAAGAACGTTAATTACCAAAGTTAATTTTGAGAAATCTTACCAAGAATTTCGTTCTTTTTTTCAAAATCTATACCAAATATTCTGAAGCAAAAAAAAAGTGTTCTTCAGAAAAATGCAGGATCGCATGAATTATTTATTTTCACGTGTTCATTCCTGATCTTTTCATTAATAAATAACTGAAGAAATATGTGTTTTCTTGAATTTACATAATATTAAATAAAAATTTAAAAATGTGCCGTTTTGAGGAGGAAAATAAATCTTTAAGCCGGATTCCTGCTCAAACTAAAGAAAATCGAGTGTAGACGACGGGTCATGGAGCGACTGTGTTATTCGCTGATGATTCCCTATTCAAGGTCACCATTGATTCTCTAAGTACAATAATGGCAAAATAACGGTATTTTTAAGGTATAAATTTAAATCCGAAATAGAGGCCTATGAGATAAATCTCTTTATAAACACAAAATAAGTTAAATAAAGATGCGTAGATAATTTTTTTCGCAGTATGTCTTAAAGAATTCCCTGCGAAGAACTTTCTAAATGAAATGACGTTGCGTTTAACAACATACCTCAGAAATTCCAGCATACACCTAATCCGTTTACAATTCTCTAAAAATGATTTCATAAACCGTCTTTACATCGTTGCAACAAAAGGCGCCTATTTTGAGGTTTAAATATTTGATAGAATTGAAGTTACGATAACGGGTCAAACTAAGCTACGGACGAATGCCTTAATTAGTCCTTGGCATTTTTACATTAACTCAAATGTTTCTTTCGGGCTTTGCTGGTTTTAAGAAAGAGCTACATGTGGCGATGAAATCAGAAATTAGCTCTTTTTTCCGAATTTTATCATAAATACGTAAAATTTTTTCTGTGTCAGAGGTTAGGGTTTGAATCGTAATATAACTAATAACACCAGGGTCAGCTGATAGATCATGGACATTAGATAAACAAGACTGAATTTACTATTTTATGAGAGATTTAATTGATCTGCAAAGGTAGATTTCTTTTTTACATCTTTTAGTTTGTAATTAGGTAGATTCTTTATAAGAATACTACCTATTGAGATGTTTCTCATACCATGGAAATATTCTTTGCCAGTTTCTCCGATGGATATGTTATTGAATTGTATTTCTGAGAGATACGAGGTTTAGGGATTTTTAGCACCAAAGACTGTTATCTCCTAATTAAAAAAAAATATTTATTCCAATATTCGTTTCAATATGTTTAAAAATTAAGTAAAATTGCCATCAATAGATGGTCTAGAAAAAATGCCGATCCAATGCGGTCAAGGCAAAAAAAAAAAAAAAATGGCGTCCTCCTAGAATGGCGGCCATATTCTTTTTCACTGTCGGAAAAAGGTATGGCTATGTTGAAGGACGTCGAGTTCGTAGATTCGCGGCCCAGCTCAAAGGGGTTGGAAATGGTATGGGTTGGAAATTTTCGCCTCCCCATAACTTTCTTACAGTTGAGGATACATGATTTAAATTATTCCAATTATTGCTTCATCGCAATGGAAAATTTTTGTACTGAAAAGGTTTTGAAGCAGTAGACCATAAAAGTTAAAGGTTGATACCCCTTACGTTAAATATACGTTTAAGCTTTGTAGTTCATATCTCGTCTTAGGTACTTAAATATTTAATTGTTATTACATGCATTTTACTGACCTTAACGTAGACAGAAAGAAATCTACCTTAAACCTCTGGCTTTCCAAGATAAATCTTTTAAAAATTTAGTGGTAAAAGTTTTACTACTGGGTGCATTTTTTAAATATATTTGACGTAAGGACTCTCTACTATTAAGATTTAATTGAAGTAATGCATCCCAGCCCTTTCTTCTTCTGTAATTTGCACAACTTTAACTGTTTTTTTAAATTTAAAACTGATTCGGCCAATTTTTGCTCATAATCGGAAAGAAGAGCTTAGGAAACAGTAAAAGAGAGAAGCATGAATCAATAGTTGGAGCTGAAACTAATCTAAATCTTTCCTAGTTTAAAATTACATGTCAGAGATTAAACTGAGTTACTTTACTTTTAACAAATTTTTGCCTTATTTTCACTCTCTGACAGCTATTATTTGAACAGTTCTCTACTTGCAAATCACTTTAACTTTACCAGACAAGCCCCCGAGCAATAAGCTAAAAGAAAAATGTTCCATTCATTCTTTCTTCTATTAAAAATGAAACTGAAAAGACGTTAAAAATTATTCAACCTTACTTTGAAGAAAATTAGTTAAAATTTTACTTTAGGTTTCTCTTTAATCTTCTTTGGTTAATCGATATTGTTTAAAAATAAAACTCTTGCTAGAAAATGCAATTTAAGAAGTTGTTTTCGAATTAAATTTTCAAAAGATCTCCTTGGATTTTTCAAAAAAATTGTTTCATCTGTGTTATATCTTTACATTCCGACAAAACAGAATTTAAATGGTATTTATTCTGAAAAAAAGTAATTATTTCGCATGGAAAGATAGATGGCGTAGAAAGAAATTAAAGCTTAAATCCTGTTAATCAATAGCGGTTTTAATGTTGGTTGTGGTATTTAAACTGCATTTAATCAACTTAAAAGGAATGCACTTTTAATAACTCATCTGTATTTGAATATAGAATGTAGAGAGATAAAAATTTATTATTCAATAAACGGGTATAAAATAAATAACCACAATGTATTCAAGAATAATTCCATAGTTTTACTTTATAATTTAATACACCATAGAATGCAAACAAAACCTGAGAAAAAGTAGTGCACCTGTAACAGACAACCATTATAACTAAATTGTAATACTTTTGGGACGATTTATTTGCGAAGAAACAGAGTTACAGATAATTTTAAAACATAAATTTACAATATTACTTAAAGTAGTAAAGCAAGCAAGAACGAGTTTTCAAAACTTTTTCAAAAGGTATATTTAATGCATAACAACCTTATTTAGCAATCAGTCCTACTCAGCGTTTTCATATGCGACAATATGAATTTTAATAACATCTCTCAAAAAGTTTGGTTTATGTATTTCCCCTAGGATGTAATTGAAAATTGATAAAAAGTAACACATTTTCAGTTAACATTTATATTTTAAACTTCATCAAATATTCACTACTTCAGAATTATATTATCTAACAATAAAATTTATATTTTTATTTTTCATTTTCTCTTGAATTCTTCATGAATCTCATCAAGTGAAAAGAACTCCAGGTTTTATTAGTGATATATGTTATCGACATTTGTCATGTTTTCATTTTAAATCAATAATTACTCATTTTCTATTTTTTAAAAAAAGTCTGCTAACATGAATATGATATTATTCAATAAAAGTTCTTGCGGGTTCATTGATTTACAGAGTGTCTAGTTTGGAAATAAGCTCAATACAAAGGATATACATTAACAACCCGATTTGAAGGTATAAAATGGCTATTTTGGAACGGAACTCGTAATTTTGAACAGTGGTCAGATGACGCAGATGTTACCTTAATAAACGGCCCACTCTCGAAATTTCCTTCAAACCATCAATTGGTTTGTGGCCTGCCCTTCCTATACGAGAGTTGGATGTCAAATTGACTCGCCTCCGCATAGGGCATACTCGCTTCACACACAAGCACCTCATTTTTGGCGAAAGGGCACCAGTGTGTTCCACATGCCATCAGAATTTTACTGTTCATCACATTTTAATCGAATGCCCATCTTTTAAATCTCACCGTATTCATTATTTCCACTCATCATCTCTAACCCTACAAGACTTTGTGGGTGAAAAACACCATCCAAACATTTTTAACTTTTTAAAGGCTATTGGCCTGTTTACAAACATCTGAAGCTTTTAACTGTGATCTCTGATTGTGTTCCATTGTACTGAAATTTCACTTTTTTTCCTCCATTTACCTCTTATCATGTTTTAGCTTTTTTATTACTAGTATACTGACATTTACCGTTTGATTGGCGCAGTTTAGCCAGGAATGGCTCTTGCGCCATTAAACCACACAAAACCAAAGCAGACTCTAAATTTCCTCGCCAGATCAAATGAAGGATATTTAACCCAAGAAAGATTTAACATAAGCTAGTACTACCACGCCACGTCACATCTCCGTCCTAGAGAGGAGATCGCTCCTGATCAGTTTGGAATGGAAGGGAGGTGGAATGGGGGGGGGCTGGGGGGATCTTTAAAAAGAAAAAAAACCTATGAGAAAAAAGGAGAAGAAATATTTAAAAACTATTGGAAAAAAAGTTAAGAGGGTGGAATTGTTTTTAAAAGCATTCTAATTCTGGAAAAAGCAACTGCAAGATTGTTGCTGAACTAGCAATGAACAACGTTTTCTTTTTCTTCTGAAAAACTGCGCTATTCAAAGAGGGGAATGGAAGAACTTTAAGCTATCAGTATAAATCTTGCATGCGAAGTGTTAACTAGCACAGGTACAAAAATAGGAAAAGAAGAATCCAAATATCCAAATATATAGAAATACAAACCTACACGCACTGGTTAAATGCTAATGAACATGGTGAATCTTTGCTGGAATTGGGTCTGGAACCCGCAACCTTCCCATCATAAAACCAAGGCATTTGGCCACAGTTGACCGGTGCATTTTAGAATTGAAACAATTGTCAATATAGTAAAAACATTTTAAATTTAAAGTAAATAATATTGTATACAAATTTAAGCTAATGTTTACAAATTTCTTATTCATACTTCTTTTCATTCATTAAATAGTTGAAACTACTTATCACTCAGCTTTCGCTTAAAAACATAAATATTGATGAAAATACCAGATTTTCCCATAAACATTTAGTATGCTATCTGGGGAAAGATATAGGGGATTTACTGACCACGAAAAAAGATCACGAACTCCACAGGGGCAATTTTATGGGTTTCAATCCATGACGAAGTTACCATTAACACTCCAGCAAAAAGCCCTTCTGAGACGTGATACGAAACATTAAGCGCTATTTGCCAGACTTGTAGGAGTTTTTTTCCGGTTTTAGAAAATAATACCATTAATATATTCTGAAGAGGATATCATTTACAGATAAATACATAACAAGTACATTGTAGATGCATTATCCTGCTTTCAGTAGACATTTAATATTCGTTTTTACGAAACCTTGGAGAAAAGATTAGTTAGTAATTCTATACAATAATTGAAAAGGAGACAATTCATGCTCATGTGAGAAATGAAAAGTGAAGAGAATGCTCATGTGAGAAATGAAAAGTGAAGAGAATGATCATGTGAGAAATGGAAAGTGAAGAGAATGATCATGTGAGAAATGGAAAGTGAAGAGAATGATCATGTGAGAAATGGAGAGTGAAGAGAAAGCTCTTGTGAGAAATGAAAAGTGAAGAGAATGCTCATGTGAGAAATGAAAAAGAATTTAGATGAAGATTTTTGGTTTTTTTAACAATACTTATAAAATGGTTTAGATTTTTGGTTTGCATTTTCTTTGATAATCTACATATAGTTCCCCCATTAGAAATTAAATGAAGATTTTTTATTTTTATTTAATAGTTTTTTAACTTTGCGTAATTTATTTAATATATGACTTTTTTGTTTAATTTATTCAAAAAATCATTCTTATCTATCATTATTACTCCATTATCATCATTCATTCTTATCATTTTTATATCATTATCATTCTTAAAATAAATAAAATTGGAGTAGTGGCGGCTCATCCATTAGGGCTGCAGAACTGCCCTAACTGAAATTATTTTAAAAGTTTGTATTTACTTTTTTATTCTATTTTGTTTACTTTCCCACTTTGAGAGTTCAATGATCAACGAAAATGGCGAAAAGTAATAAAAAAAGCAAAAGTAAAACAGAAAATCAATCAAAAATAAAGAGAGAGACAGACAAGAGCTGCAGAGAGTTTTGCCCGTCCCAAAGACCGATTTTCGCGCACTGAGCTACTCGAAGAGCTCATTCTGGAGAAAAAGGCAACCGTTTCTCCTCTTGAAATTAGATTCCCCTGAGCTGCATTTTTTTCAGCTCTCGATTGGCGCGACTTCCTCATTTGGCGTTTCTTCGCTTTTTCTTAGTAGTTCAGTCATTAAGTAGTTTTTTAAATCAAATTCTGAAGGAGATGCAATTTTTTTTGCTCCTTTATGTTTTTGAGGTGCTGATTACGAATGCGAGGTTTGCCACCAAATATTTTTGTTGAAATTTTGGTTTTAGCCAAAAAACATGAATTTTTTTCCAGTTTTTGTTTATAACTCAAAAACTATTAATTGTTAGTACATTATCTTAATAAACCACAATAATCAGCACAAAAGTTCCTACAACTTAGATCCATACAACTAGTGCAGCACTGCTTGTTCCTAAACAGACGAGACGCCACTGAATTGCAGGTACTCTAATCATGATAATGCTCTTTATTCTATAGATTCGTTTTCTAAATTTGTAATGAGTTTTTTTTTTCCAATTTATTTAGTTTAGAAATAATTTAGTTTTTAGTAGTTAATGCTTTTAATAACTCATGCCTATTAATGGAAACTACGAAAACGTTTTCGTGAAAAAAAGATCTTATTGCTCAAAAAGGTCCGCAGAATGTAAATATAGCCCCAAAACACAGAGGCACACAATATTCATTAAAGACGCTTGCACATTGCTTCACACTGTGCAATATTTAGTTGTATGTTTTAATCAAATGCGCAGTCACATTTCTCATGTGCCTGGAACGTCATATCAATTGACCACTACTAGTTTTATGGTCTTCATTATTATAAAGGCTGCAGAACGAATAGGATGATTTTAACGTAGGACTACGCTCCTCCCATTGGGGTCTCAGGAAGGAAATTGATTGACACTCCAAAACGCCACAAAACTTGGTATGGGAGATCCTCTATATACCGGTAACTATATATGTTAAAAACATAACTAATGTCTTATTTTAGAGATAAAGGGTAACAACAGAA
>BGPR01043775.1:0-12834 GCA_013235015.1 Araneus ventricosus | reverse complement strand
TTTTTTTGCCAAGAAAATTTTCTTGAGAATTGCTCTCGAAATTTTTTAAAATCTTTATTTCGAGCCTCTTGTGTTCTTTCGGAAAGCTGGCCTATCGGTAGAATGGCGCGTTCAACTATTGTCGTCTATGAATTAATAAGTAATGGACACTGACCGGCATATAATACTAGTTATATAATTGAACATACAATTTTACAACATTACATACACTATTCGAGTTTTTATCCACACACCAAATATCAAAGAGTGTTTGCTTCTTTAATGAAACCATGGTTCCTAACAAAATAAATGTACATGTATCCGGGTATGTTCTTTTGTACTCTTATTTTTCAATACATCAGGTATATAAAAATATATTTTAGTAGGCGGAGGTTTGCGGATAAATTTTTTGCTTTCCTAATAACATTTAGTGAAATGGTATAAAATCCATATATTTTTCATATAGTAAAAAATATAGTTAACACCCGCATTTAATATATGAAACATAGAAATAATACTAACCTTGGATAACCCAATGACTATATAAACTCAAATATTTTGAAATAAGACAAACAAAAAATAAAACAAACCTCTTATCTATCTCCCTTCTAGAAAATCTCAAAATGTACTGTCTCAATATGCAAACTTTTACCCATTACAGGCAAAATTTCATACTAACAGTCTAAATTAGAGATGGTTTATTGATTTATTGGTATTTCAGTTATCAATAAAGTAATTGGTAAAGAAATAACAACGATGCTGTTTTGATTTTTGTCCAGCTAGATTTATTAAATCGATCACTGTTCTCCAGTTCAATTTCCATTTCCCACTGAATGCTGAGCAAAAGTGTCGCTAATGACTTGTCCGGCACTTCAGCTTATCGGGAGGTACATGAGCACTGCCCAAGTGCTATCAATGTACTTCACGCTGCTAATCGCTTCTCCAACACAAATCGGACGCATGCACCTGGACTTAATCAACAGACAACTGATGGGCATGTTGTTAGTATGAAGTTGTAGAGTATCATTATGAAACTACATGGTTTTATTCGAAGGAAAACGGGATAGTTTATGCTTCACCGTTGCGATGCGCTACCAAATAAGTAACTGGCAAGTTTGAAATTTGTTCGAAGCTATTTCAAACTACAAACCAATTCTATTTTTCAACAAAAATAAGAGTAAATTCGGAAATCAAGCGTGATAAGAAGGAAATACTCTTTTATAAAAATTTTATCTCATACATTTGGAACGATAACAATCATCACATTATTTCAGAAAATATCAGAACTTTTTTAATGAGATGGAGTGAAATTTGGGATAAGATGAATTCAAGATTAATCTACGATAGAGATTTTCAGATAACTGAATATAAATAAAGCAAAATTTAGAACCATTTTGGACCTATATAAAAAATTTTAAAATGCCTCAAAAAAAATGTTTTGAAAGCATAACCCTGCTAATTTAAAATATAATTCAGACTTATAATCCAACTGTGCGTGGTTGACAATATTTAATACATCTCTAAAGCATAGAAAAAAACAAACAAAAACAAGATATTACACTTTATCTTTTAATTTATTTCTCAGAATCTATAACAAAAGCCTAAAAGCATTTATAAAAAGTAATAAAGTGTTATAGAATTTCACAATTTAATTGCAAGCTAAATTGCTATATTGTGAAATTACAGAATTAAGCGTATAAAGCCACAGAATTGAGCTTATTAGAATTCTTTCAACATTATACATCAAAACACTTAATCTAGCGATTAAATATTTTGAATGTAAAATTCTAATTAGTGATTTCGTCGAATTAATGCCTTCTTTTAATCTGAAATGATTGTGAAACGTTAAATGCGCTCTAGTTGAAAATTCAAAATTTTCCTTGAATCTTCAGTTCGGTTCTTGGTTTAGATATTAAAAAAAAGGGATATAATTCTGAACTGCTAAATAAATATTACATTTCCTAGAAAAATAAAGAACGGATAAAGGATAAATCGTTCCAATTCCGAGAACAGTCCTTTCTGGAACTATTCAGTTAAAAAAACAAGCAACGAATTGAATGACAATAATGTTTGAAATATTCGTTTTTCCATTCAGATGCATTTATAAAATTAAGTATAATCGGTTTTTCCCCAAAAAATTCCAAAGTTAGGACATTTTTTCCGTAGATTCATTTATAAAATTAAGTAAAATATGTTTTGTTTTCTCCCAAAAATTGGAAATATGTGATCAGATTAAACTTCGTTTGGTAGTGGCTAAAAATTATACTAACTAGCTGGTGAAAATAAAACTATATAGCCAATTTGCAAACCTAGAATACATTTTGAGATTTTACAACTAAAATCAGTTGAATAGTTATAATTTGCTGTTGAAATTACACTTAAAAAAGACGCTTGGCGCTTGAGAATCGGAATTATTAGAATACATTACAATTATTTTTAAATTTTTTAATATATTTAAAATATCCAGATATATTTTACCTTCTAAAATTAAGAAGAAATGCAAAAAATAAAACGTTAACCAAAGGAATTTAAAGCATAAATTAAGATTTGATTTTTTCAAAGCATCTGATATATTTGTTCATTTCTTTTTGCATGCCATTAGTACAATTGATTAATCCTGATTCTACTAACTGAACAAATTATCACAAATCTTGATTGAATTACTTTAAATTATCATAATTAATTTAAAAACCCCATTACGACATCCAAAGATCGTAATAATAATAAAAGTCTGCCTTTTCAATCGTTAAATACAAGTTTAATTGGACTTCGGCATAGAACTACAAAGGAGCAGTGCCGATGTCGTTTTCATAATGAACGAAGAACTTTCTTCTGTGAAGGTCGGTTTGATTAAGGTGAGCTGTCGATTTCATTTTGTAGAACGTTGAATGGCTTAGGACAGACGAAAAATGAAAATGTTTAAATTTGCGTTCGTGAAGTGAATTGAATATAATTCGGAAAAAATTAACATGTACGATTCAAGTAGAAAGATATAAATACAAATTAAGGGAAGTTTTAATTGTGATAGAGGTGAAAATACAATAATATTAACAAACAACGAATGAAAAAGAACGATGAGGAAGAAGAATCGAAGAATCTAGTGGATGACGTCATCAGAGGCCTTCACCCATGCAGATTCAAAATTAGATTCAAGTAGCAATTTTTGGATTAATACAGAATAGGCATATGAGAAAATCACTGATTAATTTAATCTACGTGTAATGTGTCATTGTTAAGTAAATTGTTTACAACTTACTAAATAAATTAAATTATAAATAATTTACTAAACAGTGACACATTATACGTAGCAGGCAGCAGGGAAAATTTTAACTTGATGGAAATACCACATTTATAATCATAATACCGCAATAAATTTAAAAATTACCTACCGTGACTCAATAATTCAATTTTTATTAAACTATAATTTTATTATCTGCTGTTACTTTTCATAGACGCTTTTTGACAGATTATGAGAAACATATGCGGAAAAAATTACATTGTTTAACATCATTTTTCAAATGTTAAAAGATTAACAAATAATTAAACATTTGTTCAGTCGGCTGGTAAGAAATTTCATTAAATGACGGTAAGGTAACGTAAGATTCGTCACTTATAAAATAGAAATATTTAATTAGATAAGATTCTACTGTTTGAAGTGAAATAATAAGGTTATTTTACTGTACAAAATCGTCTAGTTTTTTTATGACCTCTAGTTCCATGTCAGTCACTTGTGACCGCCGGAAATCTTCCCGTTTAGCCGACATTGGTCACTTGTGAAGAACAGTTATCTTTCTTTTCAGGCAGTCAGTTCCTGGAGACCGACATTTATCTTTCATTCCAGGCAGTGTCTGTCACAGGTGACCGATGAAACAAATTTAGCATACCGGAATTAAAAATTAATAAGTTATATCTTTTTGCAATAATAATTTACTTAAGGCGGAACTGTATCAAAATGCAAAAAAAGGGAAGGCAAACGAACGGAACTATTAATAAATTAAGTATCTGTAATAATAATTAGTTTCTCCAAATTGCGTATTCGTTTACATATTTATTAATTATAATATTTATTATAATAATATATATTTATTGTGTATATTATTATTATTATAATAAATAATAATAATAAATAAATAAATATTTAGAGATATTGCATTTTTTGGTTTGGATTTTGTATATTACTATAATTGATATTATTACTTTTATATAATAGATATTATATTTATTAATTTAATATAGATAAATAAAGCTAGCACTTTGGATTTTTTTCTAGGCGGTACAATGTTGCATGCATAATGCAGTCTCGTTTCATGTTGATATGTATAATGTTGTGTATATTATTATTATAATAAATAATAATAATAAATAAATAAATATTTAGGGATATTCCAATTTTTTTGTTTGAATTTTGTATATTACTATAATTGATATTATTACTTTTTATATAATAGATATTATACTGAATTATATTATATTTATTAATTTAATATAGATAAATAAAGCTAGTACTTTGAATTTTTTTCTAGGCGGTAGCATGTTGCATGCATAATGCGGTCTCGTTTAATGTTGATAAGTAACAAATGATCGCATAATTGGTCAAATAAAATAATTTTCTAAGGATGATCCCCTTTTTCCTATAGGCTTGTTAAATATTACTTTATATATTTCTTTTTTTGCATAAATGATATAAAAATAATAATTAACTCTGGCAGACAGTATTTATATTTCTTTGCCAACGCCTTTTCTACACTTGTAAATTCTGAGCTACTTGACAGCAAACATTTTAAGCAGTCACAAGGAAATTTCGAAACAAAACTGGAAAGACAAGAAAATGCTACTTACCAGCTATTCCCCCTGTCTTTGAAAAGAGCCACCGAAAATCCAAACATGGATCCAGGTGTACCCCTGTGAACAACAGCACTTTTTGTGTCTATGTTAAAACCTCCCACTATGTCGCTAGCTATCAAAAGACATGCCAAAACAGCACACAGAGTAACAGTTGTGGTCCTTGTATCACTTCGACTGGTTTCCATTTTCGAAAATAAAGTATCTCTCAGCACAGAACCACGATTCACTTTTTTCCCAAAAGAGCGGCACAATAGCGAGTTGTCTTCTGCACCTACTTGGGGACTTTGTTTACAGGGGACGGGCCATCTTCTCTGGCTTGCACGTCAGTGGACACAAGGCTTCGGTTGTTTCCAGGATTCGTTAAAATTTTTCTTGACGAATCTTCGACATCTCTATTTGATGTATGTTTTTAGAGGTCTGAGTTACACAGGGGGGAAAAAACTGTTCTTTATCTAACAAGCCTTTTGTTGCCAAGAAATATATTGGTTCTTGAGATAATCCAAGGTCTAGGAAGTTTTTTTTAGCTAATTCCAAAATGTATTCCAATTTTATTTATTTGTTTATTGATATAACAATCAGATTCTGGTATCGATAAGTCTTTTTCCTTATTTATTTTTAAATCACAAATCAATCTGTGTTACAAAATCCAGATTCTTCAAAATATCTCAATATTATTTTATCGTTAATCTTTTTTCACATCGCTTCACATTAAATACAAATTCAAACAGTTTTGTTTTATCGTCTGCTCCATCAATCAGAATAACAGAATAAATTCTTTCTTGTTCAAACCGTTTTTATCAAAAAAAATAAAATCTGTCAATCAAGTACCATAACATTCGACCATGACAGTTCCATTCACATTTGCCAAACGATAATGATGGTTCACGTGGGAAACGCGTTAATTATCGCTACGGAAAACAAAGATTCGAACTCACGTGATTAAAATCTGCTGGCGGGAAAACAAACAACACAGTGCGGAAGAAGCGTTCGAGTTACAACAAAGCAGAAAAAAAGAATAAATAAATATAGGAATAAATAAAAACGAAGAACACAATCTATCTTTAAAAAGTGGAGCAGAGTTGAGGGTTTCCCGCTTCGGTGGGATGCAAGCGAGAGAGTGAGGAGCTGATGTGGCCCGCGTGAGCTCTTGCTCCCAAATAAAGATAAGCGTGTCATGTTCTTGCGTTGGGAGGGTGCCAGTGGTGGTGACGTCCCGTCTGTCCGCCTGCCCCCGCCCCCCCCCCTGCGGTGATCTTCGCTTCCCTTTTCCCGGGAGTGGAAGGGGAAAGGTGTTTTGTTTTCGGACATGTGTCCAGTGTCAGGGAGGTAAAAGGGGAATGTCTTGTAAAAATATTTTATTGCTTCCTCCCCGGCGGGGTATCGATTTTAATTGTTTTTGCAGGTGCTGCTCTTTGGGGAATTGGATTTTCGGTTGTATTTAAAGAAGATTTAGATTTTTGCTGATTTCGGGGTGGTTGGTTGGTTGAGTAGGGTTTAATGGCGCAAAAATCAAGCTCGATTATACTGCGTCTCGTTCTTTACTAAGGCATTGTGTTAACCAATAGAGTACAAGAATTTGGACTTAGTTTTTGAACATAACTCAACATTGTTGGATACATTACTGTTTTAAGTGACATTTCATGAGTCGCCTCCTGAATTGAACCCTGTTATTATTTTTCCTGTGTATCTTGTCTCTCGTGAAATTTTGTACTTTTTGATCTTTCAACAGGTAATTACTATACCTAATTGTCAACAACCCAGTTGCAATGGTTGATATAATATTGTTGTAGCAACAATCCTAGAATGTTTTTGGATTGAATTTTGTTAATACTTTTGTATTTTAAGTGAATTATTTTTGTAACCATTATGAATTACTTTGTAAATATATTGCATTTTGATGTACTATGTACTTCGATGTTCAATAAAGTAAGTGTCGGTGTTGGTTGTCGGTCTTCTGGCCGGCGGGTGGGCCTCGGTGGTTCTGGTTGGTGGCTGCTCTACTGGACTTGTGATTACCAGATTACTTTTGTATTTAAATTTCGCGTTCTTTTAGTGTCAATTTGTTTTTTTTTTTCAGTTATAATTGTACCCCATTCCTCAGGGTTCCGACAGGCCGTGTGCATGGTGTCGTCGCGGTGTAGGAGGTAGCTTCGCTGCTATGTTCCTCCTGTCGGCTGTCGTTAGGGTGGTCTGTCGCTCGATTGGTCATTCGGTTTCCCCGTATGCTGCTATGGCAGGGCGGGGTGTCTTCTTGTGTATACTGCGTCAAACGTATGGTATAGTGCTGATTTCGGGAGATGTTTGTTTAACGGTAAAAGTTTCCCACACTTTTTAATAGTGATGTTTCTCATATATTGAATTTGCATATTATTTGTCAATTTATTTCATCGGAAAAATTATCCTGAACGCAATCTTTTGCAATTGTTGATTTTCCTCAAAATATCAAATTACTCATAAAAAGTGAAGGTTGGAAAGTTTGAAAACTCAGTCTATATTAAATCTTTAATCGCTTTAAAGTAAGTTAAGTAAAGAAGTAAACTTAATTACGATGTTCTAATGCTAAATATATTTCAAAAGCATAAAAGTAAAATGCAAAGTTTTCCACAATAGCAACTCTTGAAATTTTTTAAAGCAATCTTTAAGTTTCAGCTATTATGTTGTTTTTCTTTTGTGCGTGTGTGTGTGTGTTAACAAACGCTGATAAACTAATACAGCATTCATTTGCTTTTTCAAAAAAGAAAAAAACTTCAAGAAATGACTACTTGAAAATATCACTGAACAAAAGAACTCTAAAATTTTGAATTTAAATGCTCTTTCATCAATTACTGAATATGCTTACAGGTTTATTTTTCAAAATAAGGCTCACGCTGGTATTCGCGCATCTGATCTTCTGATTTAACCATCACTAACACTACAGTGAGGTGTAACTTCTCCATAATGCATGCGAAATATGGCTGAATCTCACACATTTTCAACATTAATTTGTATTCTTGCATGGAGAGTTGAACTTATCCACTGCATTAGTAATTTTTTTATCATCAACCAAATGACCCAATATGTAAGAAAAAAAATGAAATTTGTCTGCTCATGAATACGTCAAGAAACAACACAAAGAAATGCCCGGATAACATGGTTAGATCTTCCTGCAATCAGAAGGTCTTAAGGTGGAATCTGATTAAAGAAGTTTTGATTCCATACCCTATTAGAGGAATTAAAAAAAAAAATAGCTATGACGAAATGCCACTGAAACTTTTAAGGAAATCGATCCATTGACGAAATGGAGACATTTCCTCTTGGGATGCAATGGCATTTACTCATACTATGTAGGATAATTGGCATTTCAAAGGTAAATATCACCAAGAAAGAGCATAGTTATTTATGGATTCACCCTCTCGTCATATTTTTCATTTAACATGATAGCATGCCAGCATATATGGAACTTGCATGGTGCGTCATGCAAAAATCGTTCAAAACGCTCCACAAGGCAGATCGTTAGACCTAGATCACCAAGACTGAGCATTAGGGTGGATCGAAAATTCGAAATTTGGATAAAATAATCGGTATAGGGTGCAAAAGTTGTCTTTTAAGTGTACTAGCATACACGCAAAATTTTTTCAACTTTGTTCAATATCTTCCGGTGCCCCAAGACACTTAAATATTTGCAAAAAACGATTTTTATGCAAATTTCGAATTAAAAATAAAAAATGTGTTAAAGAAATGATTTTACAGTTATAAACATAGAGGAAAAGGTGAAGGAATGATGAAAAATTTCAACAAAAATTGGAAAATTGTCGTAATGAAAAAAATAAATGCCAAAAAGACATGACAATTCCACTTGTTGCGGGATTGTTTATAAAAGATCAAAGATTAGAAAGTAAAATGGTTATTGGAGGAGTGGACATAATTGCGACTAAAAGAAAAAGGAAAAGGGAAAAAGAAAACAGATGGAAGACAAAAGAATAAAACTTAAAATGGTTAAAACTGATGCTGATGCTGCTCATGCTCAATCAATGGAGCTACTTGAGCTCAACACTGTGTATTCCTCCACGTATACAGATACGAATGTAATTACCTTGGAATATCAATTACAAAATCGTTTAGATTTCCCTACCTTAGCAAGGGAATGTGATCGATACTGAATTCCAGATAGAGAAGTTGCTTCATTCGCCAGTGCTGTTTTACAAGACATTGGAATTGCACACGAAGGAGAGACTTCGCATGTGGTAGAACGCAATAAATTTCGTATATAGGGTAAAAAGCTTTAAAATGCAGTTACAGAGTCTACTAAGTTAACAGTGTCTTGGTCTCTTTTAACCGGATTATATTTCGATGGGAGAAAAGACAACACAAAAATGCTAATTAAGAAGGACACAAAGTACTGCCCAAAGACCGCGAAGGAGGAGCATTATACTCCTGTAAACGAAACTAACTCTATGTATATCGGACATGTTAATGCTGCAACAGGAGGAGCTAAGGCCATAAAAGAAGCAATACTCAATTTTTTTTGTATCAAATAATATCAATTAAATGGGCTAACATTTCAATTGGATATGATGGAACAAATGTTAATATGGGGCACAAGGGAGGTATTATTCGCTTGATGGAACTGGCCTCAATAGACCATTACAGTGGTGCATTTGTTTGCTTCAAACAAATGAGTTACCTCTCCGTCATCTACTAATTTCTTTGGATTGTTCAGTTGCTCATTCAACTTTTCCTAAAGAATTTTGTCGACCCAATTTGTAAAAAAATCAAATCCTGCCTTTTTCTTCAATAAGTGCGGAGAATATACCAGATAATATAGGTAGAATGGTTCTCAGCAATGATCAGCAATATATATATATATGATATTTGCCTAGCGATATCACGTGGTGAATATTATCCTGACCTGGTATTAAGAAAGCCTGGTTCAGTTGCTCACTCAAGGTGGATAACATTTGCAGGCAGAATTTTAAGGCTGTATGTGGTCACAGAAAAGCCATCTGACAATCTTATTATTCTTGCAAGGTATATTATGAAGGTATATGCAACCTGTTTGGTTCCATGTCAAGACAAAGCCCTCCATAACAGAAGGAGCGCAACATATTTGGAGACTTATCTCATTTTCTAGATATTTGGAAACAAATTTAAGAAATATGACACTTTTACTCAACGAAATAGCTTCTTTTGTTATCCTGTAAATTTTCTGTTGTCAATGCTCACAGATAACAGAGAGAATCTAAGGTCTTCAGCGCTACGAAAACTAATTTGTGCTAGAAATGAATACAGAGGAAGAATTTTTCAAGTACCAAAAAATAGACTTTAAAGCAAATCATTATTTTGCACTTATTAACTGGCAACGAGTTGGACCTTTTGAACCACCTCTTTTGATAAATGTGCCATTTAAAGAAATTGAGCCCATGGTAAGTTAGAAAAACGGAGGAATGATCAAAATATCCATGCCATACACAAGCTGCAGAAAGATGTTTTCGCTTAGTGTCTGAAGCGTTGAAAAGTGTATATGGAGAAGAGAAGAGACACGGATTCATATTGAATCGGATACAATCAAGAAGAATCATTTCTTATCAAGCATTATAATACCAAAAAGGATTACATCCTTTAGAAATGTGTAAATATTCAAACTAATAGAATTAAAAAATCTATGATGTAAGTTCACTTTTTATAAGTTTTGTGATTTATTGCTCTATTAAATTTATTCTTCATGTATTATTATAAAATTATAATTATTTATAAGTATACTTTAATATTTGAATATTCTGCCAATTTTTCAAATATTTTGCATTAATTCACAATTTTTAATAGATATTTGTAAAAATGTCAATTTTTAACTTTCTGGAGGGCGTTTGAGCCACCAGAACATATGAATGAATTTTAATAATAATGAAAAAACGTAAACTAATATACCCAAAACAAAACTTTCTTACCCGGCGCTAAAGGGAATTTTGAAAATATTTTTTTATAAATTTAAAAAAAAATCCATTTTTAATTATTTTTGGGGCACTGGAAGATATGAATGGATTTCAATAAAAAAATATATGTAAACTAATATACCTAAGACACAACTTTCTCACCCCATGCCAAAAATAATTTCAAAACAAAACAAAACAAATTGCAAATTTTCATAAAAAATTCAATTTTTAACTATATTTGAGGCGCTTGGGGCACCGGAAGATATAAATGAATTTCAATAAAAAAAATTATATAAACTAATATACTTAAGGCACAACTTTCCCGCCCCATGTCAAAAATAATTTCGAAAAAAAATTTTTTTCCTATACTTTTCGATCCACCCTACTGAGCATAGTAATTTATGGATTCACCCTCTCGTCATATTTTTATTTTAGCATGATAGCATGGCAGCATATACGGAAATTGCATGGTGCATCATGCAAAAATCGTTCAAAACGCTCCACAAGGCAGATCGTTAGACCTAGATCACCAAGAAAGAGCATAGTAATTTATGGATTCACCCTCTCGTCATATTTTTCTTTTAACATGATGGCATGTCGGCATATATGGAAATTGCATGGTGCATCATGCAAAAATCGTTCAAAACGTTGTAAAAGGCAGATCGTTAGACCTAGAGCTACAAAATATGGCACGTAGTTACTTTTTGGGTGCTCACTAACAAAGTGTTTTCAACTTTTAATTAGATTTTTTATTTAATTAAAATTAATCAAAATTTTAACGTTTTTCCTCAATAGCTTAGGAGCATATGATCTCAAAAAGAAGAAAAAAATTACTCCATTTTAAAATTATAAAAATTAGCTTTCAAGTGATACCAATTTCATTTCCAATCAAGATTTATTTTAATTTTAATACATTTTTAAATTTATTAGCTTTAAACACAATTTTCTAACACTGCTTTTCCTTTTTATAGCCGCGTGCAACAAAATAGCAAGTTTGTGATTTATCAATGCGAATATTTTAATAGTTCCTTTGCGACTAAACAAAAATAAATATTAACTTTTTTCAGTTTATTGCTAACTAATGTTTAAACATATTTCTAACCATTGGATGATTTTTTTAACAAGATAATTCTTTTGGGCTCGCATTCCTTCTGTAAACTACGTGATGTAAAAATCGTTACGCACAGAATGCAACGGCTGATGCAATCAAGACAAACAAAAAAAAAATCACAAAACATTATCATACCACTCTGTTTCCGACTCGAGGTTCGAATCCCCTTTAATTTTTAAAATATAATCTTTGCTAAAGTTTCGGGTGATTTGATAGCTCCGACATCCTAAATGGATTTCGGATTGTTCATTAAAATTTCAGCAATTAGAAATAACCTATAGTTTGAAACGTAACATTCAGGTGACCTGTTTAAAACAGACACAAGGTGACCACCGGGAAATTTAAAAATTTCACTCCCATAAAAGTAGAAGAGAAGTCTAAACACACGTCTATCTAAACTCTACTGAGTCATTATCATTTCTTTTCCGGTTGAGAGAAGCTGTTTCTCCCAATATGCTTCCTTTCACATCCGCTTTTACCAGATAAAACGCCAAGTTCGTCCGTTTCGTGGTTTCCTCACCCAAACAGAAAGTGACACTCTTTCCGCGCAAAAGTCGAAATCCAATGACATGAAATGATTGATTGCTTTGAGTATGCAAATTTCCAATTCACGTACAAACTTTCTCCGCTTTCAAAATTATCTTATCTTGATCTCTTCTTTGAATATCTAAAATACAGTTTCCGCTAATCAGAATGTAACGATTTTAACACTGAGAATATTTAACTTATAAATTATATTTGCGTAATGTTTTTCTTGTAGAATTTTTTAAATAAGATCGTGAGACGTTTCTGCTTTTGGAGAAATCAATGCAAGCATTTAACACTTACCTTGATCTGTTTTCTTAATATCTATAATCCAATTTCCACTAATCAGAATGTATCAAATTTCACATCGAGCATGTTTGACATATAAATTGTATATGCACCCAGACATGCGCAGGGGCGGATTATTAAAGGTTAGGTGCACTAAGCGTGTACCTGGAGCTCCGG
>BGPR01043774.1:0-12834 GCA_013235015.1 Araneus ventricosus | reverse complement strand
CTGAGTACAAAAAAATCGCATTTTTATTGACCATGTTTCGATTTTTTAAAAATTTCACGCATATAACTACTGCTAAACGTGTGTTTTATAACAATAGTTCGTATCATTTATTTGTGTAGAAAATCCAGTTAAAATTAATAAAAATTATGTACTTTATGAAGTCAGCTTTGAGCTTTTAAGCAAGAACTTTCTTTTAAATAAAATGAGAAGTTTTATTTATTTATTTATTTTCAGATTTTCAAGTTCATAAGCCAGCGAGTAATTAATGAAGTGACGACGAATTCATACCCTATCAAGCACTAGATTTTGGAATGGTTACGGCCAAGGTTACTTGAGAGTAGTGGGTTATGGCTACTTTTTTTCTATCTATAATTCACATTTTATATAAAAAAAATCTTTCACTATCCCATTCATGGCGAGTCAGGTAATTGATCAGTCGTAATTTACTAATTTGTTTTCAAATATTTAACAAAATAGATGGTGCTTTCACGTATAAAAAGTACTAGAATCAGGGTTCATACTGTATATACGATAGTAAAATTCAGGAGTTTCTAAGGATTTTTTCAGGAGTACAGTATAGGATTTCAGGAGATAACGTGAAAAAAAGCAATTTAGGGGAGAAGGGGGTAGTGTGGAAATTTTTATAAATTTGGCAAAAAAAAGTATACTAAATATCAATTCTCCCATCTTTCCCGATTGCGGTGACTCGGAACATGCACAGTAGACTCTTTCGGCGCTAAGTAAGGTCAGAAATAAGAATTCTGGATTCCATCGACTTTCTATATCAATAAGGAAAAACGGAAACTTCATATTTTTATGTTTTATCATATCATAATTTTATATTTTGCTCTTCGAGTGTAATTTTTCAGGAGACAAAAAGAAATATTAGGATAAAAAACACAATTTTCAGGAGTTTTCAGGGCCCTTAGAATAAAAAAGCAAAATTCAGGAGTTTTTCAGGAATTTCAGGAGGAGTACGAACCCTGTAGAATATGCTCTGACCTAAATCAAATATATAGTAGAGTCCCGGTAATCCGGAATAGATGGGACGGACCGGACCCTGTCCAGATCAGCGGAAGTCCGGATTAAACGGAATTTGCCTTAAAATACATATAAGACATGTTTTTGATAGGTAAAACTATAAAAATCGATGTTCTTTTTTTTCTTCATAACACATTCGACTTTTCCTGCAGCTTAATTAACAGCTTAGAGACAGGATACGTGCATTATTATTTTCGTACAGTCTTCTCAGTAAAATTAGTATATCCCGCTTTTTTTTTAAAAAAAAAAATCCCGTCCGGCTTAACCGGATTCCGGACAAGCGTGGTCCGGATTAACGGAACTCTACTGTACGACAAATTTCTTTAGCATGCTGTGATAAATTTTGTGATTAATAAAAAGGGAAAGATAAGGCATAAATATGCAACGAATAAATTTCAAAAAATCAATTATAACCCACTTGATACACTTGCCGTTTAATTTTGAAACAAGCTAATTATCTTGCTGTAAGAAGAGAAAAAAACGTGTTACAACACGGCTCAAGACAGCGTACATTAAGCCGGCCATTCACTTGAAGTCCATGCCATTTGTCCTAAGCCCGGTATTTTCTTCCAACCATTTTAATCGAAAAGTACAGGCACGCCATTCACAAGGACGCTAACTCTGAACGAAGGTAGGGGCAGGCGATCTTCTTTCCGTCTCTACAGCTGCTGTTAATCGCTCTTCGATTTTCCCCAGTCAGCAGATTTTAATTTATGCTACCCTCGAAGCGAGGCTTCAATCTACGCAAGGCACTGTTCTTTTCGCCGGCTTCTATCAAGGTGCCTCTGATTTTTCGTTCCGATTTCAGTCCAGACGGAATTCCATCCATAGGAAGCCGTTTGGCTCATTTCCGTAGATTTTTATCGGTTTTTCCTTCTCGCTTTCCAAAATATACAGTCAGTCTGTGAAGTGAATGCCCGGCTTTAGACGGCATGCACTGTTATGCTTGTCATGAGACTGTGACGTAACGTTAACCCCTTCAGTCGGAATTAAGAAATAATGGAGTTAGAATTTTTTCCTTTGGCGTATTGTGTACTACTGCAAAGATTAAAGCATAAATAAAATTTCAAGCCTGTAGATGAAAAATTAAAGAAGTTACCCCATGTCCGGCATCCGGACAATACCGGATATTTCAACTAAAAAGATACAAAATCACACAAATTTCACTTTAAAATAGTTGTCAAAGAGTAATAAAATATTATAGAAGCCTTTGAAACGGTAAATAAAGGATTAAAAACAAGAAATTACTTGAAAAACAAAATTCACCATCGAGCTCCATTTTGGGAAGAACGATGATTTTCTCAATTCTTTTTGGAAAAAACTAAAAAAATTAAATTATTCCATGCCCGAAACGAAAAATTCTTCCAACAATTAAATTGATAAGAAAATCGAGAATCAAATAAAAAAAACAGCATGTAGTTTCGTCAATTATTGAATTAATAGCAGCAGTTCAAAGTTGATGTCCGGTATACCGGACACCAGGTCTGAAGGGGTTAATTGACTCCGTTTCGGAATTTTGATATTTTACATACAGAGTGTCCCGATAGTTAATTTCTAAACCGTTATAAATAGGTATATACCTCCAGTTGCAACCAGCGGGAGTGGTCTCCTCTAAACTTTCTCGTATACTCCTAACACATGTAGAGAAAAAATAAACTAAAAGGCAGTAAAACGAACAAGAATCCCTAACGCAGTGGAGTGGGAAAAAAATAAGCGAAACGTCATTCCACGATTTCCGAAGGTCGTCCAACGCGGAAGTGGAATTAGAAGCGGTCCTGTATACCAATAGGGTCGCGTGTAAGATAAAGAAAAAGAAATTTTCAATTTGAAAGCCTTTTTACTTTCTCGTATACGAAGTATGCAAAGAGAAAGTATTGTAATCGTCAAAAAATTCGAACTCGAGATTTTGATGAATCTCCACGTTTTAGACCTCCCCGAGTCCGAAAAACACAATATTTGAATTACGTCTGTCTGTGCGTCTGTGAACACGATAACATGAAAACTATTAAAGATACAGGGATGAAATTTGGTATGTGATCTTTACACATAATTTGTAGGTTTCTGTCAAATTTTGGACAAAATCCGTCTACGGGAAGTCTGCCTGTCTGTCTCTCCGCGTTCATATGAATACTGTAACTCAAAAACTGGAATAGCTAGATGGATAAAATTTGGTACACAGTTTTATCATCATGAATGTAGGTCCGTATTAAATTTTGGACCAAATCCGTCGAAGGGTTGATGGCCTGTAGGACTGTATAATCGCATACTTATAAAATACCCTTTGGTTTAGATAAATAAAAATTGGTGTGACGGTTGCTAGATTGTGCACACATTTCAATTCAATCCGTCCATTAAAAAAAAAAGGTTCAAATTGCATAATTAATTTTTCTAATCCGATTCTCCACACGCATGCGTACTGGTAGCAATCTCTGTGCACGCAGAAGGATTACGTCACTTTGTCCTTGAGCCGGCAAAAGTGGAAGTGTGTGATAGATTCGTTTTATGTCCTGTTTTGTTTCCGCTCGCGCACGCCCTCGCGTTAGCGGAGCTTGCTAGAGTGTGATAGAAAATAAATATTGCTAAGTTTTAATACATACGCATCTCTCTGAATATGATTCTTCACCTAAATGTTTTACAATCACTATAATCTACAATGAAAAACCTTCTGATAGGCGTTGCATTCTGGGTTACAGTAGGTTCGACTTTTTTTATCCACGCAGGGGGGAGGGGAATTGACAACTTTTTGAGAAGTATGAGAGAAAGTTTAGGGGAGGGAACTCCCACTGGTTTAAACCGATTGACACAAAATTTAGACATAAATCTACCATTAAGGTAAGAAGGCGACGTACCAAATTTCATTTATCAAAGTGATTTTTTAAAGATGTTATTTCGTTCAAAAGTATGCGATTATATAGACAGACAGACAGTCATTCCTTTGACGTATTTGGTCCAAAATTTGATACAAACCTACATTTCTGATAATAAAAATGTGTACCAAATTTTATCCACCTAGCTATTTAAGTTTGTGAGTTATCGGGTTCATATACAGATAGACTTCTCGAGTACGGATTTTGTACAAAATTTGATAGAAACCTACAAATTATGTGTAAAGACCACATACCAAATTTCATCCCTGTAGCTCTACTAGTTTTTGAGTTATCGTGTTCACAGACAGACAGACATAATTCCAAAATTGCGTTTTTCGGACTCAGGGAGGTCTAAAACGTGGAGTTCGTCAAAATCTAGAGTTCGAATTTTTTGACACTAACAGTACTTTCTGTTAGAAAGTAACAATGCTCTAAATCAGTGTTCCCGAACCTTTTTATTGCCGCGGACCGGTCAACGTTTGATAATTTTGAAGTAACAATGCTCTAAATCAGTGTTCCCGAACCTTTTTATTGCCGCGGACCGGTCAACGTTTGATAATTTTACCGCGGCCCGCTGGGGGGGGGGGGGGAGGACGTTGATTGTTTATATTTTAGATTGTTTTGATTTAATAATTTTAATTTAATTGTATTTAAACATTAAAAAAACATGTTTAATAATTGGTTTTCTTAATAAACAAATAATTAAGCATATTCAAAATAAAATACAGTTACACCAAAAAATGAATATAAAGTGATTTAACATTTTAACTCACTAGAACACTAAATCAATGAGGACCATGAGCTTGTGTCTTTGCAACGGGACGGTTCCATCTGGGGGTAAGAAATCGATCACAAGATTTGAAGGAAGACAGTCAAGTTGAAAAAAAGCTTATAAAATTGGAAATAATTTAATGTTCCTTCGGCGGCCCGGTACCATTTGATCCACGGACCGGTACCGGTCCGCGGCCCGGGGGTTGGGGACCACTGCTAAATGATGTAAAGAAATCTTTTATTGATTGAATCAATAAACGCCCTGCTGAACAAATTATGAAGTCTACATTTTTACACAATTCCCCGGTGCTGTGAGTCCAATTTATTAAAATATTATTGATATACTTCAGGGTGCGTAGTGAGAAATTGCTCCAAAAATTAAGCACTTTTAAGGACTTTTTAAGCACCTTAGCCAAAAAAATTAAGCACCTTTTTACCTGCATGCACATACGGAAATCCACGTATTTTCTAAACATAAGATGTTTTCTGTTTTATAATCCTGCATAGTTTTTATTGAAAATTTTTTTAAATGTATATATTTTTAATTTTAAATATGTAATTTTTTTAATTTTAATATTTTTCTGTATTTGCACAACATCTTCTAGTGTAAAATAAAGGATGTCTTTTTGGTTTGACAAAAAAAAAATAATAAAAATGATAATGCAAACTGTTATTACCAAAAATTAAGTCAACTTTTATAAGATTAACAATTAAACATTTCTTAGCATTAACAAACTACCAATTATTTCAGATCACCGGTTAATTTGCCAGTTCGGTATAACCATTCTATTATTCCAATATACGGCTGTGTCCATTGTTGAAGAAAGAGGGAGCGTAAAAATCATTAAATCATAAAAATTTTTGAAAACTGGTGCACATGTTCGTAAGGGGCTCCTGATGAACTAAAAGTCCCCGGTCTTGAGGGGAAGCTCGCGCCGCCATCTTGGATTTCATGCCATTTTTTAGTTTTTTCTTGAATATCTGAAAAACTATTCAGTTTTCAAATTACAATTGATTTAACAAATTAAAGAGCGTAAAATTTCCTACAAGCGCATGCCTTTATGTTCCTTCCAGCTTTAATAGTTTCCGAGGTTAATGGGTCTCAAAGTTTGCTGCCATCTTGGATTTCATGTCCATTTTTTCAGTTTTCTTTAATATCCCGAAAACCATTATCTTTACAAATTTAATAAAATCAGCAAATTTAAGAGCGTAAAATTACCTACAAATATATGCCTGTATGTTTCTTCAGTCTTTAAAAGTTTCTGAGGTTAATGGGTCTCAAAGTTTGCTGCCATCTTCGATTTTATCTCCTATTTTTAGTTTTTCTTGAATATCTCGAAAACTATCAAAACTAGAAGAAAAAGAAAGGCATGAATTGGTAGGGATTTTTACGATCATTAATTTGTTGTATTGCATGTAAATGAAAATCGACTAGATATATCCCGGTCTTTGAGATATTTAAAAAAAGACTGAAAAAAGGGGACGAAATCCAAGATGGCGGCAAACTTTGATACCCATTATCTCAGAAATTATTAAAGCTAGAAGAATAATAAACAAATGTATTCGTAGAGTATTTCCCGCTCTTTAACTCGTTAAATCAATTGTAATTTGAAAACTGAAAAGTTTTCGAGATATTCAAGAAAAACTAAAAAAAGGAGGAGGTGAAATCCAAGATGGAGGCGCGAGCTCCCCCCCTCCTCGGACCGGGGACTTTTAGTATGTTCATCAGGAGCCATGTGTATCAATTTACTAAGCTATGTGATTTAATGTATTTTTCATGCTCATTTTGGGCTTTCGTTGACTGGACTATAAGTGCCATCTTAACATGTGTTGACACCCCTGGATGTATATCACCCAGGATTCCTTTCAAAATTCTTCCCTTTCGTCGGTTTTGATTCTTGATGAATTCCGGTAAACAAGGCTTTATGACTATGTTTTCGATTTAGCGTATTTAACTTCTGAGGAAACAAAAAGAAGAATGTTTTCTTTGCACTTCTCTAGAAAAGTAAGCATTTTTAAGGCACTTTTTTCAAATTTAAGCACTTTTAAGGTGCTTAAAAATGGTTTTCAAACTTAAGCACTTTTCGTGACGCACCCTGTAACTATCATTTTAAAGGGAAAAAAAAGTTCCAACTCTTCAGCGACCAAAACTGACCGAGTTATATTATTTTAGGTAAATAACTAGTCACCGCCGTGTGTTGATCTAAAGCTTCGAAACTAGTTTAGTTTTGTCTTAGAATAGTAGATTTTTTTTCTTTTGTTTAAAATGTTGTTGCGTCAAGAATATCTTACTAAATGTGACAGATACGACCGGGAGATTGTGTAAAGATTCACTCTGCTTAATATTTTCAGAAGTGCATTTATTGAATCAAACAACATAGTTCTTTACTTTATTTAGAACATCTTTCCATCTGGAAGTAATTGTCTATCTCTAACTGTTGGATCACGAGTAGAGAAGGCACCTAGTGTGACTTCAGAACATGCTAATGGAAACTGAAATTTTGCCCCGCATTAAAAATTTTTTTAAAGTTATTGATACCAATTTGGCTACCTTATTACTTTCATATAACATGCATTGTCAATATCACTGACTATTATTAAAAATATAAAATCATCCGTCATGGTATGACGGGTGCAAATTACTTCTTCCTTCGAGAGATTTCCCGTCAAATTTGACGCTTAAATAGATATATAAGCGAGATAAATGTATAGCATGGATTGAAAACAAATAAAATAAACATATGTTTTATGACAGGAAATATTTTTTTTATTTACATATGTCTTATTCAAAAAATCACTTGGTAAACAACATTCCGTGTGAAGTATTTTTCGTTGTTTAACAATTTTATTATAATTCAATAACATTGAATTTCTCAGCTTGCCAAACGTAAGTCAAAAGTTAAAATTTCGAAGGAATTCTTTTTCGAAATTCTAATCAAAACAAAGCACTTCTCTGCTTGTCAAATGTTGCCAAAAAATATCGAATTACATCATCACGATTGCAATAAATAATCAGATGCATCGTGGCGTCCAAACTATATCACGCGCATGATATACCACTGACGTATTTTACTACTTTGCATTATAAAACGGAAATTAATTTGAAATATATGATTAATATAATTTAAAATTTCTCGGGAGCTATAGATCATGGCGTGATAAATTTTATATCAATCGATAGAAAAATTTATTTCACTATTTTAGAGCTATTAAATTTGAAATTAGAACGACAATTATTCTTTTAAATTTAAAATTACTGAAATTTAGGTTCTCTTACAATGAAATAATGCTGTTTAACGTCTCGCAGTGTTATAGCGCGAGTTTTATTGTTGGTGACGTCAGAGCGTTACCGAGAGACAGATCTGGGATATTATATTAGTAATAATAAAAACAATTAAAGCTATTTAGCATCACTGGAGTTATCTTTCAGATCTAAAAAACATCCAGCTCTAAGCGGTGAGTCTTTAACTCGAGAAACCGTACTTTTCCCCCACATTATCAAATATTTGCAATCCAAAGCAATTAAAGCTCTTTAGTAACACTGGAATCATATCTTTGAGCGATCAATTATTTCGATCAAAAACCTTCCAGCAATGAGCGGTACATATTTTTTTCCTCCGTGTAACAGAAGCTTTGAAATTCGAAGAATTTTTCCTCCGGACCTTCTATAAGGAAACGAGCAAATAAATATGGTTCTGGAACTGTTGATGGAGAACGGAATTTCCCAGCTGAGAGGAAAAGAATAAGGCTCAAGGTTATATATCGGCAAAATTCTACATTGTTTTATAGAATAAACTGATCCTTCTTTAATATACTCAGTTCATTGTGGATGTAAATCAATTCACAAGATAATCTGATCAACATACTCATGCGCATTGTAAATGTTGAGCGTTTACAGATGCAGTGGAATTTGGCTAAATCGAACTCGAATTAATTCGAATTCGTCAATAATTCCGCCGAATTTTTACTTTGGTCCGTTGGATTTCATGTTAAAATTAATGTTACAATGTAGTCTATTATTCGAATACTTTCGAAATCGAATTTTTTATTAATTCGAAAAAGTGAATAATTTTTTAAGGTCTTTAATTCACTGGATGACTTTGCTGTTGTACATCTTTGATAGTAATGTTTACAGTAAATACCCAGTAGTGTCTATAATAACTTTTAAGCGTTTATATTTAAGTGTACCTTCTTTACTTAATGTTTTTCTTGCTTTCTTTAATGTAGGCTTTCATGTCAGATATGTAAAGTTTTTTTAATAAAAATGTATATGAATTTTTAAAAAAAAAGATTTTCTGTGCCTATCCAAATGCTTAAAGAATCAGTAATTCTGATTCTGCGTGCAGGGTAGGAATGGTGTTTAATAGTTGGAGCTTAAAAACAATCGGCTAGAAAAAGTAGAATAAATTTAAAAAATAATAAATTTAACTTAAACCTTAAACAGAAACAGCAAAATAACAAAATTTAAGCAATGAAATTTAGATAATAAAATTTATACAATGCTTAAGTAGCGTGAAATTGCAGCTGCATACAAAAAACAGAGAACAATGGAAATCAGTATCATTTAAAGAAAGTCAAAAAACTTAGCTCTTGATAAAATGGACTAGAATCCTTAGCCCTTGATAAAATGGACTAGAATCCTTAGCCCTTGATAAAATGGACTATAATCCTTAGCCCTTGATAAAATGGACTAGAATGGATTCCTTGTTTGATTAATTCGATTCCCTCTGAGTTTGTCTTGGTTTTTTTTTTTTTTTTGGCTTTCTTTGAATGATATTGATTTCCAGTGTCTAATAGTTACACTTAATTACTAGTTTATTTTCTTTTTAAGCTTGCAGTTTTGGGTTCGCGGCAAAATTTTTTTCAGTCCTGTCCCAAAACTTTGTGTAGCTAGCTAACTGCATATTTCATAGTTCATTGAAACAATATAATCTTACGTCTGTGTTAGTAGCTAATTTTGAATGTAATATATAACCAATAAATATATCGCTGAGAAATACTAAAAGTAAACGATTTTTTTTTAACGGTTTAATATAAGAACATTTTAATTCCTACTTTATTCCTAATTAAAATATTTTACCAACATTTCATTATCAATTAGTAATTCTGTTTATTTTTTAATCTCGATAAGCTAAACGCAGTATTCTGTAATCGGTTTTACCCCATTTCCAAATTTGGTACACTTTTGCATTCTTGGTGATAACATGTTATTTCAATATTTTCAGAACTTAATTATCAGTTAATGATTATGCTAATTAAATTTTTATCCCTTAAAAGTGGAGGCTCCTCCTGGCAGTAAACTTGAGAAATAAAACTATGTACCAGATTTTATCCATGTTTTGAGTTATAGCGTTCACATGAACGCGAACAGACTTCCCGTAGATGGATTTTGTCCAAAATTTGATAGAAACCTACAAATTATGTGTAAAGGTCACATACCAAATAGTTTTCGAGTTATCGTGTTCACAGACAGACATACAGACATAATTCCGAAGTTGTGTTTTTCGGACTGCGGGAGATCTAAAATGTGGAGATTCGTCAAAATCTCGAGTTCGAATTTTTTGTCGATTACTGTACTTTCTCTCTGTATAACTTCGTATACGAGAAAGTAAAAATGATCTCAAGATTCCATAATACTTCTAATAGTGGAATATAAATTAAGGACAAAAAAGTGCGAAATAATGAATATAAAATTTTTAACTCACCAAATAAAAATGTGGTTTTAAAAACTCTTTTCTTTAAATTTATTCACCATTAGCATTAGAAAGTAATTAGAAAGATTTAATAAACAACTCTTTCAAATGAATCTTCTCTTTTCTCATTATCTTCTAATGATCATTCATTTACGTGTGTTATTTTCCTATATCCAACCAATGAGTATTTAAAAATGCGAAAAAGTTTTCCAGCCAAATTAGAGGACGTGGGAAATTTTTCGCCCGAACATTTGTAGCAGATTTCAAACCCAAGATAATGCATTCCGTGAATCTTGAGTTTGAGGAAAGAATTAAAGCCGGTGATAGCAAATAAGTGTGATGGATGGCCACAAATGTCCATCTGATCACCCCATAAACCATATTCAGACAGCATATTGATGAGTATATTCTAATCCTGAGAACACTGATAAGGGACACCTGTTTCTCACGATTGTGTGTCACTTCCGTCCAGTTGCAGATGCTTGCAAGTTGTTAACTATCAATCAATGAGCTGTGACAGTCCGATGTATGACTGGGAAGAAAGGGTCTTTTAAATGCACTAAGTGTGTCTTCTAGATGAAAATAAATATATATACTAATAAAGGGAATTTTTAATTGCAATGAAGAGTTAAAAATACAAAAATAATAGCAGACAACGATAAGAAGTAAGAATCCGGTGGATGACGTCATCAGAGTCCATTCATCCATGCAGATTCAAAACTAGAATAGGTTTCCTGTAGAGGAAAAAGACTTTATGGTCTGAATTTAATATTAATTTCCTCTAAGGCCTTATAATTACAATAGCAGTGTGAAATGTCAATTTCATTTAAATTTTTACAAAAGTAATTGTAATTACAGATTTGTTTTTTGAGGGTCCTTTGATATTTATAGTCAGTAGAAATAACAGAAATGTCTTTAGCACAGAATTACTTTATCTCACATTTATTAACTGTTTAAGATCTGTTTTCTAGATCAGAGGTTCCTAACCTGTGGTTCGCGTACCCCTACTTTATGCCACATTTATTAACTGTTTAAGATCTGTTTTCTAGATCAGAGGTTCCCAACCTGTGGTACGCGTACCCCTACTTTATGTCACATTTATTAACTGTTCAAGATCTGTTTTCTAGATCAGAGGCTCCCAACCTGTGGTACGCGTAGCCCTAGGGGTACGCGACGGATTAGTTGGGGGTACGCGAAATCAAATTTGGTAATAGCGGAAACAAGAAAACACAAGGAATTAAAAAAGTTACAGAATTTTGTTTCCCCAAGTCAATACAGGCTATTTAATAACTATACCATTTGAAAAGTTGTTTATTACAGAGAATATTTTTTAGCCATCCTTATAAGCTAATGCGAAATTACTTCAATACTAATTTCATTTGTTTTGGCGTTGAACTAATACTATTGTAAAAATGCAATAAAATGAAAAATCTAAAATAAGTCCAGCAAATATTATTAATTCGAGTCATTTGACTCTTCAGTTAACGTAAGCCCTTAGCATTAATGATGAAAACTTCTTTGCATAGACGGATGGTTGTTACTATTGTTGTTGTTGGACGTTGGGGAAGGATAAAACAGTAGAGGGTACTCGAAAATATAAAAATTAATCATGTGGTAAGCGAGGGAATGAAAGTTGGTATCCCCTGTTCTAGATGAATTATTAAACGGTAAACGAAATCTACTGCTGGCAGGAACAGATACTAATCAAAGATTTGAACTATGCAATAACAGAAGTAGATTTCATTGATATTTTAACCAATTCACAGGGTTCATACACATTTCCTTAAAAGAAAATCAAGGACTTTTAAGGACTTACAAAACCAAAAAATAAGGACCTCTAAATTGAATAAACTTAACGAATTGTCGCACGCATTTTTAAATAAAATGTCATTTTTGCAAATTCAACCTATTAGATGATAAAGTATAATATAAAACATAGATAGAAGATACATTACAAATTTAACACAACAAAAATTCTTAAAAATATGAGTTAATAAATTGACGAAAAAACCCATGAAACTGGTAATTAATTAAATCTTAATTAATCTTTAATTAATCTTTTAATTCCAAACTTTTTCATTCAATTTTACACCCAAGGTATTTATTTTAATTTCTTTTCAATAATTGTTTTTCTTAGTTCATGCGATTGAATAAATAAATTTATGTCCTTTGACTTTTCAGCCTCATTAGCTAAATCATTTGCTTCCCCATTTGTTTGGTGTATTTGGTTTTGAACATTTTCTTTTGTTTTAAAAAAAAAAATCTATTTCCTCCTAGAGCTTTTCGTTTCAGTTGTTTTGTTTCAAACTTTTCTTTGGATCTTTCACTTTCTAAATACAGCATGTATTTTGCTCTAGCTGAGGTAGCAAAAATTAAGGACTTTTTTAAAAATGGGGCATAAAAATAAGGATTTGTAAGGACTTTTAAGGACTAAATGTAAAAGTAAGGACATTCAAGGACTT